>CABFPE010000344.1:551078-592615 GCA_900660155.1 Hofstenia miamia | reverse complement strand
CATATGGGTGCAGGACGAACACAGGCAGTGTTAAATCTACAAGTGCAAAATACTAATTACTATGCATGATTTTTGATAGAATTCATAATTTTTGTAGGAGTCGTAAAAAGTTTATCACTAAAAGACAAAATTATATAGTACTTCTATGCATTTTGATTTAATTTCGTAGTATTTTACGTTTTTCTCAATAGATGAAGAGCGGACCGGCCGCTCGTTCCTGCCCGCTTAATTTCAACGGGTGGGCCCCCGGCATTGGAAGATAAACAGAGGCAGGGCGGGCACGGGCAGTGTTAAATCTAAAAATGCAAAACACTACTTGAATCTCCGAAATCAACAGCTAGGGCGGATATTTTAATGACTGGTACTGATCGGAGCCAGCTTTTACTTTGATACGGGATGACCGCATTAGTTTGGTTAGTACTGATCAACCATGAGATAAATTACTTGTCTACCGTGACAACAAATTTTCCAGTTATTGCACCACCACTGCTAAAAATGTGACCTGCGCTAAACTCTAACCTGTATATTGCAAGAGTGCTTTCAGCGACACAATTATCTTGTAGGTTTAAAAACTTCTTATTTCTATTACTTGGACTTCAGCTGTAATTGAATTCATTTCAATTTTAACATTTGTTTCACTTATATTTTTTCACTCGGTAGGATTTCCTAAGCTTTGTTAGGCAAATGCTGCTTTTCTAAAGTTACGAACTTGTTTTTCTCATTGTCTTTATATATCTTGTTTTTAGTTAAGCGTTTGTCAAATACTTTGCGAAAATGTTTATATTGACAATAAAACAATAATCATTATTGATTTATTACTATTGAACAATTGGTTTTATGCATCTCGTTATTGACCGTTGAAATCGATTATAGGGCTGGTTTATTATTGTTTCGCCATGCAATATTAATAATAACTTTCAAATGTTCATGTATTAAATCTTCGAATTTCGCCGATTTAATTTGAAGAGAAGTTTATTGAAGTAAGCGGTGAATGCTTGAATAGTTTAGTAATTAACTTTTCTCAATCGAAAAGTGCGTATTGACGCAATTGAACTGCGCGGGCGTATTGCTATTTGGTTTTTATTGATTTATGCTATACAGCCAAGCACTCGAGATTAGTTGTTTTACCTCGCGACTTTTTTTACTTCTCATTCTTTGGTAGTGAATATTTCTGAGTTTCAGCCCCTGGCTTTTGCTTACTTTGTTTTATAGTTAGAGCTATTTGAGCTACACGTTTTTCGATGTATGTAAGCAAATTGACATCTGGATGTTTGAGAGTGTGTATTTTAAAGCATGCTAATGTCAACTTTGCATCCCGAATACCATATTATATTTCATTCTAGAATTCATATTTTTGGTTTTGTTTCTCATCAATAGAACAGTATGAGCCGGGATAGTGTCAGCAAGCCATCCGCATTTAGAAATAGTTAATTTGATAAACGGTTTGTTTTTGGAGGTTTTGATTATTTTTTGTGGATTATTCTGAGCAAGCATTATTTATGTAGTGTTATTTGTTTTAGATTTTGTTCGTTTGATTGCCTGTCTAATATATAAACCATATTTTTTTACCTCAACAAAATTTAGTAGGCCTCTGATGCTTACAAATGATTTCCCTTAGATTTTCTGAGTCTTTGATATTTTGAATTTTATTTCAATAAATTGAACTCATTTTCGCATTTTGCAAAATTTTATATAATATGTAGAAAATGTGAACCAAAATGTTATGCAAAGCATTCTTTAATCAGGAGGTATACATGATTTTTTACATGAGATGGTTCTCTCATAAAAGTCACAATACAATATTAAAAATTCTATTTTATCAAATGTGTAAGAAATCTAATTGTTTACTTGTAGAATTATGTGATTTTATTTTTTATTTCACTTGTTTAGTATTTTGTATATTCTTTTCATTTTTAGATATTTTCTAGGTTTGCCAAACCGTTGACGCCTCATGATATCATAAGTCCAGATAAAGCTCGCGATATCGTTGAAGAACTTTGTCTCCCGTACTATGAAACCAGTGTCTTAAATGGATTTGGCGTTCAGGAAGTATTCGAAAATGCAATTCGCGCGGCCCTCCTTTTCAGAAGAAGCAACAAATTCTATGGTTCGGCGATCTACAGACGTGTTCAAGAGCCGCAGCTTGCTGCCCCTTGCCTTCCACCCGAGCGTGAAGTTGTTTTACCAACATCCACCGATTCTACTTGGTTTGAAGATCTGGCATCTTTAGTCAACACAAGTGGTAAAATCATTTTCATTTAACTTTAAATTTCCGTTGTGACGGGACTATAATATTTTTAGCAACTGTTATTATTTTTGTCATGAACTGATCAATGTTTGTGTCATGGCGACAGATATCTTGATGTAGATTTCGATTGGTGTGGTTAGAAGTAGAATTCTCCGCTTATCAATTTGTAAGCATCAATTAATTCTAATGAGTTCGTCTAATTGGCATTCTTTCATCCAAACAATGGCCTTTGAATACGGTTGTTTCCGCTTATATACCATTGCATAAAGCTCGCCACTTTTCCTAATCCATTTCCATTCGGTGGAAGTAGGTTTTTGTTTGAGACAAGACCGTCTGGATTGAATTTTACAATTAAATTAATTCCATATCTACACACCATTTATAATTATAAGCTATCTCTTTGCACTTAGATTTCAATTCATACAGACGTATGTAGACGCATTTGGAGTTCTGCAAACGTACATTTAATTAAATCCCTAACTGCTTTCTCACTTCGCTAATACGCTCGGTACTTACTCTTTCAATCTAATTCACTTCATTAAATGAGTAGCCGTTGGAAATTTCCATTTCAAAATGTTCCAATATTTATCTGTTTGCATTGCATTTTTGATGAATATTTTAACTGTTCATTTAGGAGATTTGGTATTGCGATTCTCAACTTATGAAGTTTCTTGTCATAGTTTATTTTTGTTACTTTCCAGTACTTTGATATCGTCTTTGTTTTCAAGTTCAGCATTGTGTGGGAATCATTGTGGCTTAGAAAGTGCTAGTGACTCTGAAACAGAACATCGTACTGATGAGAAGACGGATGTCGTCTATCTTTCTGATGAGAACGTCATTTCAGTTCAAGCAAATATCCGACAGTCGACAATGGAGACATGTCTTCATTTTATTTATACTCACACTTTGCCAGGTATTTCCTTTTTCTTAAATAACTAATTGCCCATTTTTAGTAGGTTACAAACCATGTTTACTCCTAAAATTATATATATGTATATATCTCCCGCTAAATGTTTTTTGAAAACCTCATCATGACCGCGTTTCCAAACATAAATCTTTGAAATTTTGCAGGGTAGTGTCTCTTTAATTTACCTATCCCCATGGTAATTATGTTTAAGTTCGAGTAAATACTTTGGCAGCAATGGCCACAAAATAGGTTTTTTGGGGAAAAAGTATGATTCCCGCTAAGTGGCCTAGGAATTTCAGACCGCCAAATGTAGGTTTTTGCATTTTCCATAGCAAAAAGCGGGAAATATATATATATATATATATATATATATATATACGCTAGCATAAAGAGGAAAAGACTCGGTTCAGAAAATGCTAGTTATTCGGTCTTGCAAAAAACAAAAAATTATATGAACATTTGTTAATCTACTAATGATATATAATTTGTATTTTCATAAATTGTTTCAAATGATTAGAAGCGAGTCGTAAAAAGCATATGGGTGCAGGACGAACACAGGCAGTGTTAAATCTACAAGTGCAAAATACTAATTACTATGCATGATTTTTGATAGAATTCATAATTTTTGTAGGAGTCGTAAAAAGTTTATCACTAAAAGACAAAATTATATAGTACTTCTATGCATTTTGATTTAATTTCGTAGTATTTTACGTTTTTCTCAATAGATGAAGAGCGGACCGGCCGCTCGTTCCTGCCCGCTTAATTTCAACGGGTGGGCCCCCGGCATTGGAAGATAAACAGAGGCAGGGCGGGCACGGGCAGTGTTAAATCTAAAAATGCAAAACACTACTTGAATCTCCGAAATCAACAGCTAGGGCGGATATTTTAATGACTGGTACTGATCGGAGCCAGCTTTTACTTTGATACGGGATGACCGCATTAGTTTGGTTAGTACTGATCAACCATGAGATNTATATATATATATATATATATTATACATACATACAGTAGAATTCAGTTATAACGACCATTTGCTTATAGTGAAAAAAATTTATTCTCATTCCAAATCATAATCTTTCCAATGTAATAAAATTGTTTTAAAACGACCCAATTTGGGTGGTTCCTGGCAGATAAACGTTCTTTTATAACAACATTTTGTTATTGTAAAAGTTCAATTTTATTCATGCTTGCTTTTCAGTTACCTAAATAACTTTGTTAAATACACTTATATACTGACCATGTTTGATGTTTCTTTGTATTGTCGTTATAAATCAATTTATAGAGTTTATACATTTCGGATTCATTGAAGAATTAACCAGGTATACAACTAATGTAAATTATTTACAAATAGCATCTTAACAATGTGATTTAAGGTAAGCACGAAATTGCGTATGACAACTTTTTGACGTAGAAGCACCCCCCCTCAACTTTAGTTTAAAATATTTCATCGAGATCTGTGGCTGGGCTCTGCGTAGACCGATATATTATTTTTAGAAACTTAGAAGATATGTTTTAACTGAACTTTTCTTATTCCATAGTACAGAGCACGATATATATTGCAGCTCTATGTATAATTGAATAAAATATATATGCGTTAGTAAATATTAGATATTTCGTTTCGTATAGTTTGATTCTATGGGTGAAATTCCAAAATCACAATGTACTACCCCTCGCCCAACGATTGTATTATATGGATTATGGGTCTATATGCCAACTGCATCTCTTGCTTCACAAGAGGTTTTAAAAAATTCTTTAACTAAGTTCGCTGACATATTCTGTCAAAACTGAAATGTTTGCAATTGTTATGATTTTAAATAAATTTTAGATAAGAAAATGAGCACACATTTTGAGAATTTTCTTGGTTTAATATAATTTTGTGATTATTCAATTGTTTTGGATACTTATTTAAAGTGCATGCAATCATCCTCCAAACATAATCCTAAGCATTGTGACTGATTTTTCGTTTGTAACATTAAAGTTTTTCCAATACAGTATTAATAATACCAAGAGTAGAATTATTGTCTGCATTACTGACAGCAAAAACATTCAAACCAAGGTAAATAAGAAATTAGTTACAAGATGTATACAGTTGAGCTTTTCAAAATAGCAGAAGAAAATTACTTTTTAAATATCCAGCATTAACAGTCATAAAATGTATAGCATCTGGTTATTTTACTTCTGTTTTTCAGAAATGTTTCACTTTAGTTTCTTGCAAGACAGTAAACTGCTCTGTGATTTACAATCCTAAACCAGAAAACTTATTTTAGCAAAAAATGCAAAGAAATTTCTGCAAATTTTGAAGTTAACTAGATCCCATCTTCGCCATATTTATAAGCTGTGTCGAAAATTTCTTTTGCATGGAGACATAATAGTGAAACTTTCATGTGAATACATCCTAAAAAACGGCATTTCGCTGCATTTGAATCCAGGCCCCTTCCCATTCTACCCTGAACTTTTCTTATTAAATCTGTCAGGTGGGACTTCCATGTATTCGGCACTGAATAAAAAGTCGTGATTTAGTGCCAATTTTAAACGCAATATTGAAAAAGATATGCTTCCAAAGTAGTAGCCTCCGCAAAACCCAATGTGTTGTTTTGTGAGGAGAGATTACCAAAAGAGTTCATTCACTGGCCACATTTGCCTTCATGTTCACATTGATTATTTATGAATTGTTTCATAACTGGGACAGCAGCAATGTCAAACATTTGAAGTGTTTTTGCATTCAATTTCTGCAGCACATATTTCATGCTAATTCGGATGTTAATTCTTGTTGCTGAATTGTGACTTGCTATTAAATTAATGAAAATCTGTCATAATTGATGATGAGGTCTGCTATCATTATTAAGAAGTTATGTGATAAGGTGTCTCACTCCATATTGACGTTCAAATATACAAACATGTTTCTCTCTATATAGTTTGCCAAAGTCATGCCACTATTTGAAGTATTTATTTCAAGTCTCGAATTATTTTGAAAAATACATGCAAATATTAACAAAAGCGGTCTATGAGACGGTTTGTTTGGCCAGTCGAGAGCAGTATTGTTTTCTTGGGCAATAGTCAAGTGTTATGAAGTGCTCTCAACTCTCGGCACTCCCAATACTTGAAATGAAAGATTTAATATCGGTAGACTACTTCTATTCTAATCACTTTAATAATTGCTCTTCATTACTTAGTATTAAATAAATTCCATTTGCTGCAGTCTGAAAGATTCATTTCAATAAATTCCATTCAAATTCACTATGAGTTATCGCCACTAGTGTCATGTAATTTATGTGCAGTAAAAACAGCACAAGCTATCAAATTTTTTATTGCTTTTTACAATTTTGTAAAAGTAAAACTTTTTTGTTTAGAAAAAGAACTTTCAAAAGTGCAACTGGATGCATTCCACGAGGCTGCTTCTCAACTTCAACTGAGTGACTTTCAGACTGCTATCAAGGCCTATACTGCAGAAGAATCATCGGATAGGGTTAACCTACGCTCTATATTGGCTGCCAAATGGCGGGTAAAGCTTATGAAAGCCTTCGATAACGCTCAACAATATTCACGTTTGGGATTCTCCGATTACATTCCTAATGATATCAGCTTTATTCTCAAGGATGGCGTTCTACATGCTCACAAGTGTTTGCTGGTTGCTAGGTCCCAGTACATGTCAAGGTTGCATTTGTTTTATAAATATTTGCGTTTAGAGATTAATACTCGCAAATAAATATGAGTTATTCATGTCAAAATTTACTGTAATTACTAAAAAATTTTCTTTGAGTTTTGCTTGTTTTTCTAAACGAATTTATCTAATGGTTGTAGCATGTACCTTTTATATAAGTTAACAAAAGTTTTAGTATGCTTGGTGGTCGTTTCAAAGAAAGCGCCACTCGCTCCATTCAATTCTCAGAAATATCAATGTCTCTAATGCGAGTGATTCTAACCTATCTCTACACAGACTCGTTAGGCGATGAACTCCTGTCTAATGGAAAAGACACTCTCGCCTGCATTGAATTAGCAAATCGTATGTGCCTCACCCACTGTTTGTCTCTCATTGAATGTGATATTGTGGAAGAATTAATGCACGACACCCAAGCCACTGCCATCAAGGTAGTCTATATTTATTTCTTTGAATTCTGCGATATATTTTTCCTATTAACATATTCGTAATTGTGGCTTAGACTGCTATCAGACTTGGTTTATTAGATTGTTCTCAGTGATTTTGCTTTAAAATTTTTTTAAATGTTTATTAATTTGTTCGACTGATTGATATCTGAATGATATTTGTTGAGCTTAAGAAAGGAATTACAGCCTAAACTCGAATTATTTCATTCTTGCCCTCAATATGAAATTCCGTTATCGTGATTATTAAGTAATACTTAAGGTGTGTTCCCAATATCAACTTTTATAATCTTTTAAGAAATCGATGATAAACGTCGATAATGTGAACACTCTATCTGCTTTTTTATCGGCTGATAAAAGTAGATAGTCTGAACGCTCCATCCAATTTTTTGGCAAAACAGCCAGATTACTGTCATCTGCTAATTTATCAGCTGATAAAAGTCGATAGTCTGAACGGTACTAAAACTAGTCGAATAGCCACTTGAAACTAATTGATTAATTCCAAAACGTAAATTATTGTCCTTGAAATATTTCAACTTCAAAATATGTAAACATTCTTTACATTCCAAAACACCAATCCATAAACAGATGTTGTTGTTTTTCTTACTGTCAATCAAAAGATGATAATTTATCATCTGATAAAAAATCGATAATCTGAACGTTATTCCAACTCCCAACTCCGCTTTTTCTGATAAAAATTGGATGATAAAAAATCGCCAATTTGAACGAAAATTATTGTATTTTCGATTAAAATCTGCGGATAAAAGTCGATAGTGGGAACACACCTTTAGATCGCATTTTGAGGCTAGGTATGAAGATATCCCATGAATGATTTTTGGTTTTGACTAATTCTCGAGTGAAAAAGCTCTTCATCTACAAAGATGTAAACGGTATTGAGTTGTGGTAAAGTTGATCAATATGAAAATATGGCAAGGGTCGCAAGGCTATTTTTACTTTAAGTTTCGTTATTTTTTAAGCTTCGTTAGTTTGCTATCTGTTTAAATTTTTTTTGTAAACGAATTCTGAATGGATTTTAGCGGTGATAATTGGTCTTTTATTGAATTAATCCATAATAAACTATATCTCATATTTGTAACCGTAAGAGCATTTTGAAGTTGCAGCTGTTGTAGGCTGCGGATTCAGTGTTACAGCTTAAGGCCGGCTGTAACAAGAAAATATTAACCAATTCTTACCCTATTTGTTTTCAATTTTTTTACAGTTGATTAACTTGTTTATACGTTTAACAAATTTGTTTAATTCAGTCCAAAGGATTGCAAGGAAGCTGTGCATTTGCGGAATTCCACTCTCAATTCATTATTAAGAATTTGTAATGCAACGGCCACTGCCGGCTGTGAGTTCAATTTAGTCGCTTGCGGTTGACCACGCCTTTGAGGAACACCTGCTTCATTTAAGTCACGGTCGGATTAAATTAATCAGCGCGAAATGATGAAGTGCGTGCATTATTCTGTATTTATATATTTAGTAGTAGTTCAATTAGTTCACCTGCTGTCACATTCACTTAAACATCCTATTGTCTATAATGCGTTTTTTGTTAATGAGAATTATCAGCGATAGATTCGACGAATTAAATCTGGCTTTTTTTACCGAAATTATAAACTTTTAGTTGGCGGAATATTCCATTGCAATGAATTTTATTATTTCTTCTGTCTTCTGAATTCCCAAATGTCATGGCATTGAAAGTGTCAGTTGTTTTCTAGTTGGCTGGATCCCGACAATGTATTCTATTAATGATTTAACGCCTTTGTTGTTAGTCTTGCAAATTTACGTTGCGAAATATTTTCCGAAATTTCGTCGATTAACCAAGTTCTGTGACCTTTATTATATTCGTATTTATACCTAATCATTTATTTGCTTATTTGCTTAATTTTGAGATGCTTCCTACCTTACTTATTTTATAGAACATAATGATTCATATTTTAATGTTTACTGTTTCATTGCATTCTTGTCTTTAGTATATTTGCCCTTTGAGATATATATATATATATATATAATCGAGTTTGAGTCAATTGAAAAACAAATACTCTAAGTTAGTAATAAAGCAAACCACCAAACTTAAAAAAATTCGAAGAAATGCAGCTGTGAAAATTTTTTGGTTAATTTACCTGTCATGAACCGTGAAACTGAAGTGGCGGCCTACAGCTGTGTTTTTAACAATATTCTGCATTTGCTATGATCTATCACTATGCATACAAATTACTTGTCATATCTATTTACGAATCAGACTTGTNCTGTCATGAACCGTGAAACTGAAGTGGCGGCCTACAGCTGTGTTTTTAACAATATTCTGCATTTGCTATGATCTATCACTATGCATACAAATTACTTGTCATATCTACTTACGAATCAGACTTGTCAACGAGCCGAGCCGAGCCGAGCTTGAGCACAGTATTTGATATACAACGAGCCTATTTTAGGCAAAGCAAATCTATAGTTCCGCTTGTTAATTTGATTATGGAGATTTTTCTTATTTTTTGCCGTCAGTATGCCTTTCCTATAATCTTATTTAAGAAATGTTTATTAAATAATAGAAAGAGCTATGTAAAAAATTCTTTGAGCACAATATTTTTAAAAAAAATACCGAGCTAAAACGAGCCTCATTCAAAGATTTTGTCTCGAGCCGAGCCGAACTTACACAAAATTTTAACGAGCCGAGCTTGGAAATGTCGGCTCGTTGACAAGTCTGTTAGGAATATAAAATGTGGGTGTATTTAGTAAGGTATTGTACTTTGTTAATTTCATTGCTAGCCTCTTTCCAAAAGGAAATGAAACGCGCACTTATTAATTTAGGAACACACAGTGCCTGTACATATAGACGTGTTCACTCTGAATATAAATTGCATATTTCGGCTACTTCTTTTTTCAAGTACTATTTAGCAAATGACGAATTGTTTTACTAAAGCGTGTTTACTGAACAATTTTCGCTAAAATTATTCTTTGTGAATAGCGCATTCTCGTTCATGTCTTGTTGCGTTCGAGTCTTTAAAGATGCACTTGAAGTCTCGATTAAGTTTTTATACATTTCAAATATTTTTCATTGACACATGGAATGTAGTTGGGAATATTTTAATGAATTTGAATATATCGCTAACGCATTTTACATAAATTTAATATCGCTTTAACCTTCTCATTACCATGTGCTATCCAGATATCGCACACCAGGATTTAAATGCGTATATTTTTTTATAGTTATAATTCTTTTATAATTGTACATCTTTGGTAGTAAGAAAGAGTGAGTGTTATATTAGCATGGTAATTAGTGAAAGTTTTTGGTTTGGTAGTTAGATTGCTGAAAAAAGTATTTTAAGCGAAGATAACATTGGAAAAGTCTTCTTGTTTTATTTCAACGACTTTGCCAAGTAGGAGAATGTTTACCAATTTGTTTTATGCTTCTATTTTTTATTGTCTTGTTTTCTTACTTTTATGGAAATTATGTTCAAAATATTATTTACTTTTCCTGTCAAATTCAGATTTATATTATAAATGTTGCGGTCACACGAACTAAAGCCAAAGCTGCAACCACGTGCAAATTTCAAGTTCAAACTAAGTTTGCAAACCTTTACATTTTTTGTTTGTAATTTCAAATTGATTTATTAGTCAAAGGTTTTGAACTTTGCGTGTATAATAGAGTGGCTGCTTCAAATTTTGTTGAATTTTCAAATACCTCTTATTTTGTTTGTAACCTAGTGAAATTTCTATTTCTCTTCAGATTGTTGAGACGCGTTTTTTCGGTTAAATCATAACGGGAAGTTTTTCACTACTATTTCGGTGTTATGCTCACTTTCACACTAAGTCATTAAAACCTCACCTCAACAGTATAATAAATTAAAACAAAATGGAATTAGTGCGCCTATTTAATGAAAGCATTTAACACTGTTAAACTGCAAGACCATTAAATATGTAAACTTACTACATCTTAATTTTTTCATCGGATTCTACGTTTTTTTCTAACAGAATTCATGATTTTGCCGTTCGAAGTTTTAGGATAATTGAGTACGTAATGTAACGATTTATAATTGCTGCACCTCCAGATTTTAGAGGTTAGGGAAGGTCAATTTGGTAATCCCTCAGATGGGGTTTTGTTGAAGGAGAATTCCAATTTGGTACATTTATTAAGATAATTTACTATGCATTTTTTAAAGTATATAGCTTGCATAACATCTCGTTTTAGGAATGTCTTGTTTTGGTTGAACGCAGTAAATTCTACAATGCACACCAGCTGCATCGCTGGTCGCTGGCCTTTCTCTGTAATCATTACGATGAACTCTGTCATCAGTTTTCGTATTTAAGGGTAATTTTCTAAGAGAAAATCCTATATTTTAAAATTTTGAGAATTATTTTACAAGATTTAGAAAGTTTTGAGATAATTTTGAGCGAGCCATGAATTCGTTGCTGCAGTATTTTACTGAATACCCTAATTGTAATTAAATATTAGCTGCCATGCAATTTCCAATGTTTTATTCCAACCAATTCACTGGTTCATCCAAAATGTGTCCTAGATTCTTATATTTGTTTATCTAGCTAATTATCCAACGAGTTTGGCAGTTGATAAAATTTAAAAAAATAGTGACGTTACTAAAAGTCCTGCATTACACGACTTCATATACTCGTAGTTGCCTATAAAATCACAATTATTATTACTCTTTAGTTCTCTTAATTATAATGCTTATAAAAAAACTGTGCGTTTAACTGGAGTGTTAATCCCACATTCTAATGTTTGTATTGAGGATCTTGGAGAGAATTGAAGTTTGACATTTATCTTCTGGGCATAGTCTTAGCAAATGGGGGCATTTCCAGCATTAAGAAACACACATTGTGAATTCAAAGCAGATTTTATACTTTAAATTTAAACAGCTATTAATATTAAACGAGTGTTAATGTTTATTGCATAATCTAAACAAATCTTGCTTAATTTCCCAGACATAATTAAGCTTTCCTGTTTGGAACCCAACTACGCTTTGCAGTTTACAAGAAAGTAGGATTTTGATTGTGAAGCATTTATTTTTGTTTCATGCTTGTTGTTTATCTGCATTACCTGAAGATTTAGTATTGATGTGTAGGAGTTTGCATTTATTATTGATAGTTAAAAAACAGAGCATATCAATTAACAAAGCATTCGGAGGAATTTAAGAATTACAGCATTTAGCTAAATATTCATTTGACCTCCCACGATGTTTAGATTATGTCGCTTAGGTTCCTTAAATTTTACACATTTTTAAAAACGAAGGCCGTGTTCTATCAAGTGTTGATGATATTTTCAAATAAATTCTCTTGCAATTGACATTCAATTTAGTATAAATATTGTTGGCACAGGTTAGGATTAGTAATTAAAAAGCAACATGAATTGTAACTTTCTTTATTTTGTCATTTTTTCTGAGAAGGCACTTAATTTGTTTCAACTACTTGTGTGTTATGACTGCATTAAATTCGTGAAATTGATCGCCTTTATAGAAATCCTAGCATTTTACCGTAGCTGTTATTGAATCCACTCCGGAATACTTCCGGTGGCATAAATCGTTTTCTACCCTACTTGTGTCCGGTGGCTAATATATTTCTTTAAATCATCGCTTTGATATATTTTGCTTAAGCTTGTCTACTTGTGTTTGGAAAGTTTCGTAGTTTTTAATTAACAGTCGTTCACTTTTTTACTAGGTGGAAGATGTTTGGGTGCATTTTTTGCACCCAGGGATTTTTTCCAATTACAATGGTCAACACTGAATTTAGAATAAACGAAGAATGTGATTATTCTCTTGAAGCTTAGCATTTTAGTACCCGACTTGGGTCCATAGTTGCCTGGATTTTTCTAAAATGGTATTTCATGTGGTGAAATGTTTATCTATTATTAAAAAAGCGGGTGTATTATGTCTGATAAACATCTAATACGCTTAAATGAAAATGTGTCAGCACCGCAGAGCGAAGAATTTACACACCTGTCGCTTTTTCTTTGTGACGACCATCCATATAGATGAAAATTTCTTTCACCCTTGGGCCCATGCAGTATGATTTGAGAATAATTGGCGATTTACAGCAGTCAGAATTGGATAATTGCACCAATTGAGCGTATTTTTTGTATGCGAGAATCACCTAAGTGTGGGCCTCCTACAACTTATTTAGTCAATACACTGCACACAGCACAGTTAAGTAAGGTCCAATCTTAGGCACTGCAAGAATACAGCTGGCGCGTCATGAGTTAATGCAATGCACTGCACGGTTGCGGATCTCTACTCCATTGTCGTGTTGTAGCTTTCAATGTTAATACCCTGAAAACATTGTTCTTCATGTGAAGTACGAAGTTAAATCCTGTTATGTTAGGAGGTATTTCAACTTCTTGAGATGCTTCGAGAATAATATCTACAAGAGAATCTCGATTAAGCAATAACGAATTTCAGCTGATAAACAGACCACCTTTGTTTACTAATTTCTGCTAAATTTATATTGCTTATCAGGTGTAGCTATTCGCGGAGTTTCAATGTCACATGCATGACATCTAAAATATTTTTTTATTGACTGTTGCATGCAATGATTATTTTTCGTTTTGTTTGGCAGAAGTAATTGATGATGACGTATTTTATTTTTTGAACAATACTTTTTGAGTCTACAGGGCGCAGAGTCGTAACCTGATTTGCCATAGCCGGTTTTAATTCCACTTTCCTCTTTTTAAGGTTTTTGAAATTTTGCTGTTTTAAAACCCCGATATTTCTGTGCTTTTCTGACGTTTACTTTTATAGTGAAAATATTTGAAGCAATTCTCTTGCTATATGACTTTTGTCAACAATATTTTCAAAATTTTATATCTGCCATATCGCGCTCTTACATGACGGTATTGTTTTGTTCGCATTAACCAGATTTTGTCAACTGAGCGTCAAACAATTTAGCCTATTGAAAAGTCCAGAAGTTCAAAAACTCATGAGTTTCTCACTGCTAAGGTTTGAAAATGAAAATGTCACCAGATTAATAAAGAAGTCATAATCTACCTGAACGCCTTATTTTGTAGAGGAAGGATTGTTTTAGGAATATACAGAGGTTCATGAAAAATTTTCATTAGGGTTGGCTGAATCAACAAAATTAACCTTGTGTCAAATAGGGTTAACCGTTTAGGCATCTATTTGTACATTTTACTAGTGTATCGACATTTTGGTGTGTACAATTTTAGTATTTGTCTTGGCAAACATTTGCGATTTTAATGTTTTACATACATAAATAATAGATTTAAAAAGTTTAAAAATCTTCTAAAATTGATCACGGAATATAAAGCTTAACTTTCTCAGTTAAAAATTAAATTTGCATTTTAATATATTTTTTTAATGCGGAGGGAATTTTCGATATTTCCTGGCGAATCGTTTAATGAATTTTGGCGATTTATCTTGTACTTTATTTTACTTATTGAAAGAACAAATAGGTAAAATCGAAACATTTCGCTCATCAAAATTTGCCACCAATATTTTTGCATGGCGTCTTGATTCTTTTATTGCTGCGGAATGAAACTGCAAAAGTTTTCTTCAAATTTGATCTTTTCACCATTTTTAAGTTACATATTTATCAAATATGCCAATTGAATGTTGATAAGATTAAATTTATCGACTAGATAAGTTTTTGATCATTATGAATTCAATAGCAGATATACTAGAAGAAATGGAAATTATGAAGAGAATTAATTACTTATTTGATAGTATTCAATGAAACTAGTATCAAACCAGAGGGTGTATTTGCAATGTGGGTTTGTACAATCCTGGGCTAGTGTCAAATCTGAAACCCATTTAGTCAAGTAAAGTACATCTTAAGAGTTTTTCGATATATTTTATCAAAATGTGAGCTACGTATGTGAACAAATCTTAAATATTTGTTAACATAACATTGGCGGCTCTACTAATAAGGCATAGAACTTGAAACTGCTAACAATTATTTATTGTCGGAAAGACTGTTCTAGTTAATTTTGTAGGCAATAATATTACGTAGGTTAATAATCGTTTTGCATTAGGAAGCTCATAAATCTTTTCCTATGTCATATGACTGAGGTAACACACTGATCGCGGATACCCTGCTTTGGGAGAATAAGTTTATTTTCATCTAGAAATATTGAATTCCTTTGTCTATTTTAATATATTATGAGGGTAAAAACGAAATTGCTACAAGTGGAAATCGTCTTACATTACAATTTGATGTTATTCTTTAGGACACTATTCTATCAAAAGAATGCAAACAATATTTGGAGCAGAACAGATGGCCGCCAGTTTACTACATAAAAGACTACGATCATTATCAGAAGCGGTTGAATGTGTTACGTAGCATAGAGCGGAATAAACGTCATGTTCGAGCAGGTCATTTGCGGTGGTGGCTTTGGCCAAAGACACATTTTCTGGCAACATCGAATTACAGCCATTCCCCTCATCTCAAACAATCAACTTTTGAATAGTCAATCAGTTTACCAACCCATGGTGCTATATATTTCTATGCTAAGTTCAGATTGCCTACTGATAGACTTTGCACATTTAGGGTATTTCCTCAAATGCATTGAATGTTAGCTTGTGTCGCTTGTTTGAATTTGTTTGATTGTTTTCTTAATTTTTTTCGTACGCAAAGTCACGGTGGGTACATCTGACATTCTTCAGTTGTTTTTTGCTTTCTAAAAGTAGAGGGCTTTTAGTTGTTTTTTACGTAGACAGCGCTGGTTGCTTCTTGTTTTATCATATTTTACTTCTAAGTGTACTTTTTGGCGTTTGTGGCTAGTTCCGTAAGAATGCTTCCATCGTTTTGTTTTAATGTAGTGTTTATCCATTGGAAAAATGTTTCAATGCTTTTAGTTGTAGTATAATCAGAATATTCAATCGCTTTGTAATAAAAAATTTTATTGGTTTATATTTACTGTTAAGCAATGCTTTTATTTCGGCGAATGCACATATGTTTTATATAATGTGTGAATGATAAATTGTCGAATGTGACCTCTAATATGTTACTGTATATACAAATATTACATATAGTTTTAAATTTCATTTTCTAGCGACATTAATATGCTATATATTTAAGGTGGTGATTCAAATTCTATTGGAAATTTTGAAAATACTCATCAAATTTGTTTTCATCACAAAAATGTTGATTTTTTTCATTAATGAAAAATATGCTAATGTAATTCTTAAGAAACAGGTATTCCGGAACAGGGAACTCGATATATCGGAAATTGATTAAAAGAATCGTATTTAACCATAAGCTATATTTTTTCAAAATGATCGGTATTGCTATCGCAATGATAAAATTATCGGCTTGGTGGCGGTTTAGAAAATTATTGTGGTATTATTGCTATTAAGGACTCCTTTTCACTTTCATTTTTAGTAATAATTAGCAGCTGTTATTTGCAAGTTTCTCAGATTTGAAATTCAAGTTTATACTTAGTGTGTTAAACAGCAGTATGAGATGGACTTTGCTTTGACACTGAGCATATGAGATGTTGCTGGAAAGCTCTATTTTATAAATTGTTGCCCATGCTTAAATTTAAACTAAATTATGGTAATATACTTTTCAAAAGATAGTTAAAAGTACGCATTAATTAAGATAGCAAAAGTGCAATATTCCGAAAATGATATATTAGAATCAACTTCACGAAGTTCGTTTGAAACATTTTGTGCTAGTAAATTTAATTAGATGTTGCGGCAGTTTCTTTGGTTTAATAGGTGGGATGCCTTTAGATAAGTGTGGTCAGTTTAACAATCACTTGACAATGAGGCTTCTCATTATACATCAAATACAATTTTGTTGAATAGAATAGATTCGGCTGAAACACTTCCAAACTTCGGTACCCATAAATATAATATATCATCATTTGATTGGAGAGATGCAAGATGTTAAACAACCAATAATATCTATTAAATTTTCGTGTAGGATCGGCAGAACTGGAATTGGACTGGTTTTTTAGGACCAATGCAGCTTGCCTATTTCAAAATTCCAATTATTCTACTCGGCCCAAATTAATTTTCTTTTACACCACTGATAGTGTCTTTTGCCTCGTAGAGGCACTACACTATTAATTTGTTTGGATAATTTGCATAATTTATTAATATATGCATAGGTTCATATCCGCTTTAGTCCGTCAACAATGCTAATTTAATTCTGTTGAAATTCAAATTGCATTGTTAACCTTAACACAATAAACGTGTCATACAGGGCCGTAGGTCTGGGGGCTAGGGAGGTCAACCCTTCCTGGAACAGATGTGAGTTCCTCCTGTAAATGATTGCATTTGGCTACGAATGATTGAATGTGCATTTTCCAAAATGTTACCAATGAAGACAAAAATTTTCGAAATTGTTTAAATTTTTTAGTTTTTGTTGGTTTCTTATTATAATTTTTAAATGCTTTCATCTCACAAAATAATATAATTTCAAAAATCGAACATCACAATGTAAATGAGGTGTGTCTCCACTTTTCATTAATGAAACTGCTTATATTTTAATATTTTGCTTAGACTTTTATGGAAAACATAAAAATAAGGCATTTCGTAGCATTGTAATGGTAAGTGAGAGAATGGCTATTGCTGGCATAGCTGACAACGATCTTTCAATATAAATAAATGATGCGTTTCTTTGTTAAATTCATATATAAACTCAAGAATTTTAGATCTTTCAATGTTTAATCTGACATTTTATTATTAACTGGCATGGCAACTCAATTTAATGCATATTTTATCTCTATTTTTAGTCCCCGAATAATTTTATCCCAGAATCGTTATGTAGAACCCATAACGATGTTCTTATAAGTATGAAAATGATTCAAGATTTATTATCGGAATATTCCACAACAGGTAGTGGTTTTGACAATCTTCCTAATATTTTTCTCAAAAGATTTACTCTCACCGCATGTTTTTCCTTATTCAAGCATTACCTAAATAAAGGAGACTATCCCACTTCATAAGAGAATATGACGTAAATAATAAATGTTGCTATTTTTTGGTGTTTTTGCAAGATTTGTAGGCTTTTACGTGTGAATTTTTATTAAATATTCCTGTAATATTTAAAGTGTAATCTGATTATTACTTTTTGTATATTAGAGCATTTTGTATATGCTGCTTAATAAAACTATTTACTACTACTACTACTACTACTACTATCTTATTGATTACAAATCGTCAAAAACGGAATTCTTTTAGTAAAATATGCACTAATTGTGGACAACCATGATCAATATTATACTTAAATTCTAAAAAAAATTTACCTAGAAATAAATGCTTAAAACTGAAACACTGTATAGAAGTTGGGATTCATAAATGTTCTCGTCTTGTCGGGTCGCATGAAAATCTATGGTGTGCCAGAGTTTGCCCACCCCTGTACAAAGCAATGCAAACTACTAAATTTTATATAATGCGGACTTGGCAGGAAGCTGCCTTCAGTAAAAAGAATTCTTAGCTACTTAGCCTCTATGTAAGTTTTTTCAAGTGCAGTAAAAAGTATGAATAGTAATCTGAATATTACTTAATAACTTATGCTGATAAACGAATTTATATTTATTTCTTAAAATACATAAGAATAAGGACATGAGCATAAATGACAAAAATGCTTTCTCGATATTCTAGCATTACCTAACAAACAACCACAAATTTGCCGATTTTAAGTACAACTTTAAGGAAACGGCGAACTCTCACTTGTTCTCGAAAAACCATTAACGAAAACAATGCATCAGTTTCCTCTTAATTCATTAAGATTTACAAGAAAAATCTATATTCAGAAATTGTTTGAATAATATAAACGCACTGGTAGCAATTCTGATAAGAAATACAAAACAAAATATAGCATCATGTTTTAGTTTACAATTACTTTGCTATATTGACGCTAACTTAAATTTACGTAGTGTGGAGGCAGGGTTTAGTTCGCGTGCACACATCGGAGAGTTCACTACCATCGCCCTTGAAATGAAATAATCGAGTTAAATGTAACCATAACCATAGAATGTTCGAATATGTGAAAGATTAATTGTATTTATTTATATTTAACACGCATTCTCTTTCTTAGTTGGCGAACATGTAATGGATAATAGTTCTCGCTGGACATTTTGCATAATGATTCTTATTTCCCTAAATTCTAAAAATAATATTTGATTATTGAATATAAAGCTCATAATTAAAGACAGGCGGAACATTTTTCACCCAATTATATTATTTCCCATAACATATTGACAAAACTGTATTTCCTCTTTTTAAATAAGTTATTAATATTGGCCGTAATCGAACATAATCCTGACCCTATCTGACCAATCAAAGTAAGCAAATACACGCAATGCATTAATAAAGTACAATCAATAGATTCGACTAAAAGTATGCATATTAACTTTCAAAGCCTTTCTTCAAAAAATAATGAATACAAACTTGGATTAGTCGTTGTTCCTGAAGTATTAGATTATCCTAAACATGGCTTACAAGTGATAATAAAAATTGTACTTGGTCAATTGATAATCCTAAATTTAAACTATTCAGAACATATAAAAATCAAACCTTGCATTACAATAAAACAAAAGGGGTATTATGTTCTTAATTTGCAGAAAGCTAAAACCTATTCTTAAGAAAACATTTCAAACAGTGAGTGGCACACATCAAAGTCTTTGAGTATCCATCCAAAACCCGTTTAATTGCAATAGTAGGTAGTTTCTGAATACATCATATTGTCCAAACAATTTGAACTTTTGAAATATTACTGAGAAATCAAAGCTACAAAGTTTCGCTAATAAATCAATGTATTCCATCCAGAATTTCTGCAAATAGTCAAACCTTGATTGATTATTTTATGGTTACAGTAAATGAATATTTTTAATAATGTATTTGTACTGAATTCCCTTACTCTGACCATTGCCTTGTAACTTATTCTAATAAGCAAATAATTAACCATCCAACTAGTTTGGATAAAAATAAGAGAAAAATCAAAAGAAAATATTTTAAAATTTATATATTATTTAAAAACCAAAAATTGGAATGTTCAACCAAGTGAAATATTCAGAAACTATAATAAAATTCATTTTATTCTATTTAGAGAATTGTTGCCCTGGAAAAATTTTACTCTGAAAAAATCTCATATTGTGTCTAAAAAAGTTTCTATGCCATTGATTGATGCAAAATGTTTAGAGCTAATTGAACCAAGGCAATCTAAATGGAAGGAATACAAAAATTCTCAAACCATAAACAATTATAATGCCTAGGATAAGCATGTAATATTTGCAATAAATACACATTAAATCCCTATAATAAATATTCTCGTTTTAAATATTTCATCCTAAAAGGATAAATAAACTTCATAAATTTCTTACTAAATAGGAAACAAGTAAAAGATGAAAAAAATTGAAAAATACATTATAAAGAAAAGGTAGGTAATAATAAGAACATGAGTAACACATTTAATGAAGTTTTTTGCAATTAGGCAATTATAATGGTATAAATAGCCCCATTAACAATAATGAAATTCAACCTATAGCATTGTCTTTCTCTTTTCGATTCGTGACTAAGTTTGAAATTATCAAACCTATTCAGTCTTTAACGAAAAAATCTTACGGCCTCTCTGGGATTCACACTTGGTGCATAAAAATTGCTCCGTATTTCTGAGATGAAACGAAACCACATCATTATAGTTGTCCTTCAGCTATTTAAATTGAAGTGGATAATTTCAAACTACCCTCCCATTTCAGGTGTTTGCTGTATTCAATGGCCTACCCTGAAGCATTTCCCAAGAGCTTTTAGGTAATCTTGACGGATAATCCATCAGAAACAGACAAATGAGACCATCGCAGATAATGCAGAAGAATCATTTATTAAACATTTTATGCTGCCAAAATGTATTTTGCCAACTGAAAAAAGTGCAGACATCTCTAAGAAAAACATCGAATTCCTTTATACAAGATGGCTTGCGGGAGATCTTAGAGAGCTATAAAATGAAGCTCAACGAAAAGAAAAATACGAATTTCGATAATTTTTGACAGCTTAAAAGGTTTGCACCAAATGCTGCTGAAACTAGAAGACTTCTTTTAATGAAACATCCTGTCCATCGTCAGCCAACATTCCAATAACTTCTGTATCTTGCTTACAACTATCATCCAGTTTTAACATTCGAGAAATGTTGAGATCGTTTCCAAAAGGAACAGTGTGTGGGACATTTTTTCTACGAATTGATCATTTATTTGAAGCATGTGAAGCGACATTATCTGTCTCATTTGAAACCACTCAACGTGCACTTTTGAACCACTTGCTAACGAGCAATGCTTCAATGGAAACAGCACTATTCATAACAGGAGCTACTCTAGTGGTCAATTGCGGTCGGAGATGTTCTCAGGCGCTTGATTGGAAATGTATTTGTAAAATTATTGGATCAAATGTAACCAAATTGCTTCAATCAAACCAATTTGAAGAAACCTGTCTTGGAGGTGTTGAACATGTGATTCATAGGAGAGAGAGAGAGAGAGAGAGAGAGGTCAAAAAATAGACAACATAAAAAATAAAAAGCACCATAATCTATATCTCTATTTCTTGATTGCATCGAAACAAAACTATGGAGAAATCGTTTGTTCTATAAGTTGAATCAGAATCTTCAATTCCTTAGTGGATAATTTATGTTTTTTCAGTAGGAACTAGATGGTGTAGAAAATGATTTTAATTTTTTGTAATTTTACTCTATAGTTTGCTAAATTGAATTTTTCTTTTGTCATATAATGAATACATACAATTTCAAAATCAAATTAGGTATCATTTTTTGAAATGCCCTTTGCTGAATTGGTTCTAACGCCTGTTTCTGATTCTTTGTTATAGAGTAATGCCAAAGTGAATTGCAGTTTTCAGAACAGGGCGAATTATTACCTTGGTACACTTTTATCATATCCTTAACATCAGTTGAAATGATGATGCAAAGATACAGACACATTTGAGGCTAATTAGGGGAGAACTTGGTCTTCGTTATCTTTTTTATTAAGCTTCAGCTGGTTACATTTCCTCATACCCAACCAATTGAACTGGATTCAAAATAAATGAAGTAATCAATCTCTATTATTCGAAAGTTACGTATGATGATCTAATAAATGAGCAAGAATCTCTTCTATGAGGCATTCGCAATCTGTCTTGTCAACTGCTATTGACTCAAAGATGTATATGAATCACCAACAGAGTTGTTCTTCTCTTGCAGAGGCTACATTATTTTCAGCTGTATCAGTGAATATTACATCAGACTGGCATCAAAGATGCACTCTCCAGGATTAAGATTCAAATTGGAACTCGAAAAAGTTCAACAACTTATTAAATTACGTCTTTGACATATTTTTCTCATGCTGGAAAGACTTGCTTATTGTGTGTTGATAGAGCTCTAGATGAATTTGGACATAATTGCAAGCGAGGTACTGATGTTATACATCGCCGTAATTCACTAAGAGATTCAATTTACAGATGCTGCCGAAAAGCATTGTTAAATAAAATACTAACACAAAGAAGTACGACAAGACGTGCAGATGTACTTATACCTATATGGAAATAGGTAAATCAGGCACAATTGATGTCACAGTTCCGGAAAAAAGGAAACACCAGCAAACTGATTTAAGGTGTTGTTTGGGAATGTCTGCCTATTGCTGCAACTGCTTTTGGTCTATGGGGTCGCGAAACACTTAGGAAATTGCACAAAATGTCAAATGGCCAATCAAAAACCTCAAACCAAATATGAAGCACAACAAGAATCTTTTGCCCGAATGAGTATTACATTATCTCGCTCAGTAGTTAGAGCGGTTGTTCATGGGAAGAAATTAGGTTCATTCAATAATCTAAGAAATATTATCTTCAATTTCGCGCGTATGAAATTTGCTATGTTAATACATTAATGAGAAAATGAAATAATAAACTTTGACGTTTCTCTATTATCTAGTAATGCATCTATGATCAATCCCTGTCAGGAAGGTTTTGTCTGACATTTCACTATTGCATATTATGCTGTGATCTCTTAAAGAACTTGCATGGATTTTTAAAAATTTTATTCCCGACGTCGATTTTTCAATAGAAAAATTGAAAGTGTCTATTTCAAACGCGTTTTACACCAAAACCTATTAATCTATAAAACAATCTATGACGATTTATTGCTGACTAAAGCCTTCTTGTTTAAATCGCGCTATTTCACTTTGTTGTAAAGCATGTAATGAACTTGCAAATTGAATTATCACAAAACACTTATTTTGAAGCAAATCAATTTAGTTTTAGTGGTGTGAAATTAAAATGATTCAAATTTCTTGGGATAGCACGGACTTCTATTAAATAGCATCAATTTCGCTGGCATTGTCTTTAGATTTATTGCGATTGGAACTCAAGTTGTAATTTCACTGTAATTGATGATAAATTAGCTATGTTATAGACATTTTTGGACATCATTGTAATGTTAATTTTATATGTAATTATTTTCGTTTTTTGTTAAGAAATTTTAAATTTGATGATTTTTAAATATTACAATGTAATGTTGATTATTTATATATTAATGTTATAAATTGAATGTAAATAGATTTTAAAAAAATCCTATTTTTAAATATCATAAAGTAATTTTTTTCAGATCTTTCAATTGTTTAATTGACTGCATGCCTCGATGTTCAATATTAAACATGTAATTGCATAAGTAATCAATTTTTTAGCATCTCTAGTTTGTAGCAAGTCTCTTAGTTTTTCTTTTATAATTCTATCCACTATATATGTTGGGCTCCTGTTATGGCCCTGAATATACAATAACGGTAAAATTTCAATTTTTGATATGAAAAAATGCGAATCAAATTTGTTTTTTACATATAACATTATTGTAAGATAGTTACTGATAAAAAATGTGTATACTTCAAATCCACCACTGTATACATATATCTCTTTATTTGTTCTGCTCTAAGATAAGATTATAATCATGAAGTAAATGTAATGATAATTTATTTATTTTAACACTATGCCATCTGAATTAGGATGTTTTCATTAAAATCTTGAATGCATGTACTCAGAATTTTTAGAAATTTCATATTAAAAACTTCCCCAAATTCCAATACATAGCTAGTTTTTATGTAATTTTGCTCATGATAGTGATGGAATCGAAGTGATAATAATGCTGACTAATCTTTTATATTAATGTTGCACCAAGTAAGGTCGTTATGTAGTAGACATATTTGTCCATCTGTACATTATGTTTTAGGTTTAAAACAAAATTAAATTATATGATCAATAGAACTGTGGTATTTTGCAGCTGAATGTATTGTATGTATATAAAATATATATTTCGTGTATTTTACTTTTTAGCTCAAACACATAAAACTTGCACTTTGTTTTCATTGGGGGTGTCATTCATGTGATACCTTAAGGTGCGTTCAGACGAGAACCTTTTGATGTAAATCATTTGGCAATACACAACCATAAAATAGAGAAATTTATGCAAAAAATATTGATCGTCACTGACAATTTATTACTGAAAGGCTATAAAAAAATCAATAATTATGATGGAACTAAATACAAAACAGTTTTTTCTGTGTTGCTATAAACCATGCCAATGGCGGAGGAAAGAATTTTGGTAATGCAGGGCATTGGTTTAGTGCTAAAATTTTAGCAAGGGGGGCTCCTACAGAGGTAAGCCATCCAGCACATGGGTTCAGATACGACCGGCTAGTTACCAAGACTTAATTTTCTGTTTCTGTAAATTTCAATTACGTTATTCTTATAAAAGTATAGTGAACATTTATTCACTGTCATATTGTTAGCGTTTGTGGGATGGATGTTAAGCCCATGTGAGCAGAGATTTTAATGTGTTGAAATTAGCAAACCTAGCTATGCCTACGAAGAGTTGACATTTAACGTTTAATTAATTCAGCTTATTTTGGTACCATCTTATAGTCCTTGCCAAAAAATGTCTTCAGTGTTTGGGTTGCTAGAAACTTATAAAAGTTACCCACTGAAAATTTAAATAGAGTTTTGAAAGAGCAAAAGAATACCAATGTAATATTTCTAAAAGTAAATTTCATTTTCAACAATAAATCATTTATTGCTCATATGCAGCAAGTTGTGGCACAAATTGATCAACTCTTCCAAAAAGCATATTTTCATGAAATACATATTTTTGAAGAATTAATTATAAACGTATGTAATGCACTTAGATATTTAATCATATTTCTTACAATTCAAACTGATTTTTTCAAATATCAAATATTAATGAAATTTCTTATGTGGCATCATATATGCTTGAGTCTTAGCAATTGCAAAATTATGGCTTGTCATGCCTTGGCCTTATTCTTTGTACACTTAATGTTTATTTGCTAAGACATCCGCAGCCAAGTACCTTAGGTTGATAAACTACTAATGGGAGATTACGTACCTCCTGGACAATAAAGCTAAGAACAATAACAACTAGTAAAAATGAAATTATTTGAGTAATTTTTAACATACTTTGCAAATATGACGCTATTTAAAACTATCAAAATTTTGAGAGTTTTGAAAAACATTACACATCAATAGCTTTCAATGAAAGAAAGGGCAAGCGCACTTGATTTTAATGAGTTCTTTTTGTTTGAAATATGTTATTTTCGTTGTACAATTTGCCTCAAATGTTTAGCTGTGGGATATATGAGATTGCCACATATACAGTTAACATGTACAATATTTGATTTTATTTGTAAATGTTTGCTGGAGATACCATTAGCTTCTGTAAAAAGTGAAACTCCTGGATACTCTCCACTTCTTGGCTAAGCATTAAAATATAGGCCAAAATTTTAGTTTCATTATTACTCTTAAGCAGCTCAATAATTTGTTGCTTAAATTTTACTGGCTTCTTATAACTCACGAAATAATAAGGCATCCAAAATTTAAAAGCACTACATAAACAGAAACAGTTAAAATACTTGAGGGTCGCAATTGCTTTAGAGTTTCTGACACCTACACATCAAGTATTGAGAGAAAAAAATCAGAATTTTCAAAGAAAAATGCTAAAAATGGTTCAATTTTTCAACCACGTTCACCAATAATTGTGTCAATATCTCACAATTTACAAATTTCCTAATTGATTTGAAGAAATTGTTTGACAATTTGGAATAACGATTGATCTTTTTAAATCTACATTAGTCTGTTTAAAGTGAAGGAAAGTTGGGAATCCTCATCCATCTTGTGAGAATTAATGTTATCTATAGGCTTGCCTTGAAATAGGAAAATTTACTGATATTTATATGAATTTAACAATTAAATTTAACGTTTGATCCCTAGATGCTTAGGGGCTGGGCCCCAAATATGTTTTAACAAAGGAGGCTCAGCCCCCCTGATCCCTCTCCACAGCACAACCGGGGCATTATTTATAAAATTTAATTAATTTTGAATTTTTTGTAAGGAAGCATTCACACTTAATGAATAAATCTACAAAAAGTCTATTCCGTAAGACTTGACTTTGGTAATGTTTGCCTTCAGCGGTTAATAAAGTCCTTTATGAGGAAATCTTTGCTGGAAACTGTTGAATGCGATACATTCTTGTAGTTAATCTATGAATATATTCTCCACACCATGATTGCTTGCATTTGTAATAATTGCTCCTTACTTTATTTCGGCATTATTTAGTTCTGCTTACTGAGCATTTGCAGTTTCATTCCATATTTTGTTGTTTTATATATTTTGCACTTGAGAACATGAATGATCCAAGGAGGGCTGCCGAAATTGGATGAGGAAATCTTTGCTGGAAACTGTTGAATGCGATACATTCTTGTAGTTAATCTATGAATACATTCTCCACAGTCTCACATTCATTAAATGAGTTTTAAGTTAAAAAAGTTAGCTTTCCTCATGAAAATCATAATCATTTAAATTCCCATCTTCAGAATCATGATTAGCAAAAACCAGAGCATAAACCCCTTCACCCCCTCCTCTGTGGGGGTGGTTCAGCAATTAGTAATACAGTGTAACCTTGTTTGCAAATATTTCTCAAATTGACAGAATTGGTGATTGAAATATGAATCTGAACATTGACCCAATCCTTTACATAAATTATAATGTGTGGTTAAAATTGACTGCGCACTGGGCGTTTTATGATATTTCTTAAAAATATATACAAAAAATGTTAGAGTTTATGAAAGATATTCGCTCAATTCAATAGGTCAAAGAAAAGAATAAAGTCAGCCAATTTGGGTCAACCACTAGAAGGACTTGTTAACATTAGAAAGTCCAAGCGATCAAATCTGACCACTTTGCACATCTTAAATGCGCTTTTAATGCCTCATGTAATGAGAATTTAAATAGAAAACATCTTATTTTGTTCTTCTGACACTTTTCTTTCATTTGCTTTGGTTTCATTAGTTTTACTTGAATGCATCAATTCTGACAACTGCATGAATTTAAGATATAAAATCATTGGACTTTTTAGTGTTAAATGAGAGCTATATGAATGTTGCAAGTGGTCTATTTTGACTGATTTGTGAGTTTTAGTATTAAGAAATATTTTTTGCCCCCTTAAGAGTTTTCTGAAATGGCACCACTGATATCACAGAAATTTTTGTAGCAGAACTGCCGTAAAATTGCAAACTTAATGACGTCATCGTCATTTTCTTCTTATGACAGGAGGTTTGGCCGGAAAGTTTGTTAATGTCTGATGAATTCTCGGAAACTTGTTGAGTTTCATGACTGATGCTACAATATATAAATTATTGATTGTATCACAACATGATAGAACCCTCTTAATAGCAGTTTGAATATTAAAGTTAAATACAGAATGGCTTTGTCAGGCTTCGCATGAACATAAACAACAGAGCTTAAACACTCATTCCGAGATTTATTTTAGCTCAATTTTGATTTTATAATGCATAGACAGCTGTTATTGCACCATTAGATAAGAGTAAGAAGAACACATTAAATATTTGAAAGATTTTAGTTAATTGTATTTTGGTTTTTGTTTGTTAATAAATTTGTATTGAATCATTATTATGAATCGTATGAACTGCTTAAATGAAAATATGTTTCCATTTATGCAAATATGTTTGTCAATTTCAATCAATCTGTTTTCTCAATTAATTAGCACTAAATTAATTCCTTGTGAGCAACATTTTTGATAACTTTAAATAGTTTGTTTTCATCAAATACTTTGCTAAAATCACGCAGTAAACAATTACTTACTTCTAATAAAAATTATGTTCATTGCATGAATTCTGAATTTAGACATTCTATTGCAACTTTTAAGATACTTGCGATGTTGATGCATTGATAACAAATTGCATTCTTTCCTTTCGACAGGATGTCCCAAAAACATGTTACAAGTTTGTTTTGGTCTGTGCTTTTTTTCTTTACTCTAACACTTTCATCTTTTCAGGTGTTCCTAGCTAAAAATAGGAGATTTGTTTGACACAATCTGAATGAAACAAGATCAGGCAGACAAAGTCCTGGCAGGTCGGCAAGCAATGTCAACGCAGTCAGAAACTCTGTGGTTCAAAGTCCCAAAAAGTCCATTCTCAGACGTTCTCAGGAGCTTGCACTAACAAGAAACTCTATCCATTAAATCTTATGAATTGATTTGAATTTGTATCCTTATCATTTACAAATAACACACAAATTGATAGATGCCTGGATAGATGTCCTGGAGGACACATCGAACATTTCATTCACTGCAGAGATCAGTGATAGAGGCAAAAATAACTAAATTGGACTTCAAAGTAGGAATTATGACTTCATTCCTTCAGAAAAAACTTCCCTAATGTACTCTATCTGTTGGCAAAAATACAATTAAATTCAATCTAAAATAAAATATTAATTGAAATGTAAAAGTGTTAGATTTTTTGGGACGCCCTGTATTACAAAAAGTGCTTTGTTTTCATAAATTTCAATTTCTTCAAAGGAAATTCGCAAAGAACTACATGCAATACTAAAAAATTCAAAAGAGAGAGTTTACTTAAGAAAAGAAAATAAATGGCATTTCTTTGAAAATCTGTTAGATGTGCTAGACAACGAAAGAAAGAATTTCAAGAGCACTAAGCACGGCCAAACGTAGAAAATCGATTTAGTAAGTAGTAGGTTCTAACTTAATAAAGAAAATTACAAGAAATACAATAAAAGTCGCATTTGACTTAATCCAAATATCATTTGAACCGGTATTTCTCCTCCACTCCTCCAATTTTGCTGATATCTAAAGTGTAGACATTTCGTTATTTTTACAGAATCATTCGGATTAATTAGTCTATTTTCGAATTGCTATGAACAAACAATACTAAATGAAAAAACAAGCTATTGTCGAAAGATTCTAATAACCTGATTTGCAAAATCTATGAGATGTTATTTAAATTTTAAAACAAAAAATAAAAAATCATTTTAATAAATCTTTGGAATGAGTTGCGAAAATTTGATAGACAAATTTAATGAATTTGAGTCTATTTTCACTACACACAGGTGTAAGCTTTATCCGGATCCATCGAAATATATGGTATACGCTCTGCATTTTGCAGGCCCATTGGATTTATGATTCTCTCTTTCTCAGGATAAAAATGTCCGGTTGGTGAAATATTGCGGCTGCTTTCCGATGAATCTGCTGACGAGCCGACGCCCAGTTGATGACTACGTTGATACGGAATTTTGCGTTCTCGTCGGCGATTCTGCACATGATTCCCGACGCGTCGATTAGCTGTGTTGGGAATTAGTGTCTTTTCTAAATATGGCTGCACAATTTTCCCATCCACCAATTCCATGCGGCACGTCTAAACACACATGTATAATAAATTTGATAAATAATTTCAAAAATTATTAATTGATTATCAAAAAAATAGCATACAAGTTTTACAGTTATTAAATGAACTGGACTAAAATATATACAGCATTGTTATAAAAACTACACTTCAATTTATCCATGATAAATGTACTAGCAATGTTGTGCTAAGAAAACTCCTCATTGAAATTGTACTATGGGAATTTATCCATAACCTGGAGGATTTTGCTTTGTAATTTATGTGATTTTAATGAAGCTGTTCAGAAAAATTATCAGTTACTAAATTGCAAACGTGAATAATGAATCTCTAATTTTATCATATCTTATCTAGTGTTGCTATAAGAATAAAGTTAAAAATAACCATAAAATGTAACTCAATAGATCAAATTAGTATTTTAATTGAGAACTTCTTGGTGCCATGTATGAGTCTATGTCTTATATTAATGATATGCTGAATAGAAACGTCATCAAGGACATGAGCGTAGCCAGGGTGCGAAAGGGGCAATGTCCCCTAATTTTCAAACTTTGGCTTCTGAAGAAGAGCCTTTTGGTTAAAATATAATAAAATTTGTAGAAAGTAATATCGGTTGAATTATTCAATAAACTTGAGATTGAAATTGGCCCCATTGTTTTTTCTGGCTACGCCAATGATAAAGTATCTTCAACGAAATAATGAATGCTTACAGACTTTTTTCTGTTAACAAAACTAAGAAAAAACAGCCATGCACATGCGACGATTGCCTACCATGGGAGGGTTAGAAGAGGCTTTATGATTGCGATTGATTTTAGCGTTATTTTTGTAGGTTGCGACAGGCGAAATACTTTTACTGTCGCGTAATCTTTTGTCAATTTTTTTCTTATAGAATATTTCTAAAACAACGACTGGAATTCCAAGAACGATCCCCAGTGCAACAAGGATAAAGACACCAGCCATATTGTTCAAGCCCAGTGTCGCCGGCTGTGAATCGTGAGAGGTACAGCTTCTATGACTGATCCAATCTGTGTCCAACTCTTCAAAGTACCCCTTTTCATGAAAGTAAAGTACAGTAGATGACACTCTGTCCTAAAGAAAATTACTAAAGAAATAGCCATCAGTAGAGGCCGGCTTTCAAACACTATAAAATTTAAACTAAAAATCATTTCTGCTATCCAATTCGAAAAATTATTATCAACAATTTGAATCAGTAATGAAAAAGTGATTTGGAAAATTAAGTCACTGGGTAAAGGAGAAGAAATCAAATATCGGTAGCTGCGTTTCAAATATGCCATAATTTTAGGACTTAGATCAATCCATGGCCAACACAATTTTCTAATGACGCACAAATCAATTTTAACTTTAAGCAGCCTGGTGATTTTTAAAAAAATTTCATGATCCTATAAAATTTTAAACGCTTATAGCTCAAGAACTATTAATGGTGTGATCAATCTGAAAGCACCGCATGATAGAGAAGACTCAATTCTTTCTTTTCGCTGTAAATCCGCCTTCGGACCCGCCTCAATGGGCTTTTAATATCTTTGCATATATTATGAAACACAAAGTTCTTTGTTGCCTTCAGGGGCTCAAAATCTTCAAAATACATTAACACTACGTATGGAGGGAATTTAAATCTTTTATAAAATTTCTAAGAAAACTTGTTAATCTATTCAACAATCTCTGCCACAGCAATAAGCTTTAATAGAAATTTTCAACATTGCATTAATTTATGTTCCCCAATAGACCTATCCAGTGGCGTACGCAGGGGGACATGGTGGAATGTCCCCCGTCAGGTTTCCAAATTGGATTTTGACTGGATAAATCAAAAAAAATTTCGTAAAAAATTGAAAAATTTAAAAGCTAGGATCGTGAATGCATTTTTAGGATCTATTTTCTCAATATTTTCAAAAATTGGGAAATAATGATGATGTCCTCCCCCGTAAAAAATCCTGTGTACTCCCCTGACCTACTCATGTCCCAAGATTTTCAAATTNAAAGAATTCTCTGGTGGTAAGTTACCATCAAATCGAGATGCTTTGGGTGTGTTTATACGACGTCATATTGAAGAGAAAGGACAATACTTAAAGCAGCAACCAAAACGATCAGGGATCTTGTTCTTATTTGGACTGGAAGGCACGAATTCCTGTGAGGCCTGAGCATCGTGCAGTAATTCAACTTGAAGCTCTCTATCAGACTTGGAAAGATCTAAAGCGGCTCAGATATCGACGGACCACAGCTCAGATAAAAAAAGAGAAAATGTTTTTGGTTAACTTGAATGATTTTTTGATATAGTCCATGCAAATGCTCTACACATGATAGTTATAAAAGAAGACAAAGAATTTCTACTTGCCCAACGAGAGAAAGGAAGGCGTGGTTGTATGAGATCTGTGGATAAGGCTTTGGTTGCAAAGGAAAAGCGGATTATGCAAAAGAGCAAAGCAAAAAATATGCGGAAGAAAAAGGCTGGAGAAGAATACAAAGCATCGACTTCGAAAGACGTTATTCTTGCATCTACCAACAGTAGCATATCATATGAAACAGAACCACCTCATCCAAAGCGCTGTAGGGCTAGACAGAACATTGTTACACCTTCTCTTGCAGCCTTACTTGATCGTACTCAAGAATCAGATAGAAAAGCTACAATTGTGCTCATAAAAGCTGCTAGAAGATGATGTGGAGGAACCCTTTAAAAGATCTCAGTGTAAGACTTCTTTCCTAAAAGAAAAACATCTTGAAGATTTCTTCACTACAAAAACAATTAGATTCTGTTAAAGATAATGTAAATAGCTTAAAAGTAGTTAATGACTATGCAGAACGTGGAGTTGCTCTCATCCAATCTTACAACCGATTATTGATGAAAGATGAAGAGCAATTGCAGTTCTTACTACAAGTTGTTTCTGAGCATCGACGCATTTACCTATATGCATCCAANATGTTCCCCAATAGACCTATCCAGTGGCGTACGCAGGGGGACATGGTGGAATGTCCCCCGTCAGGTTTCCAAATTGGATTTTGACTGGATAAATCAAAAAAAATTTCGTAAAAAATTGAAAAATTTAAAAGCTAGGATCGTGAATGCATTTTTAGGATCTATTTTCTCAATATTTTCAAAAATTGGGAAATAATGATGATGTCCTCCCCCGTAAAAAATCCTGTGTACTCCCCTGACCTACTCATGTCCCAAGATTTTCAAATTGGAAATAAGCTTGGAGGAAATTTTTTGTAAATGTGGAAAAATGTTTTGTCCTTTAAAGCGGCCGCTAGGCTGTTTAAGCCTAATGGGCCAGCCAAGCTCACTTACAACTTTACATATACTCTCAAATGCGTATATCCTTAATATTTTTTCCATGATTCATATACCTTATCGAGTAAACAACAACTATAAACTATATAGAAAGTGCAACTAAAAAACCGATTTTTTAAAATACATAAATAAATTTATATATTATCTTCTGAATTCATTAATTCAAATTTATAAGTTGATATAACATTATCAATGTGAGACGTATTATATATTGTGGCCTATGATCCGAATTTGGAAGAAACACTTACCCATAACCATTCCTTTCTAATAATTGTTACTCTTTGACTAACAAGCATAGAAATCACAACAACTGAAATCCAGGAATAACTGCTAATAAAATAGTTTTAGCACTATAATTGACAAAATCGAATGTTTGTACTACATTACACTATTGCCATATGCAGGGTGCCCAGTAAAAAAGGTGGAATTTCTAATAATGTTTTTTCAATAATAAATTCCAATAATGGAATTTCCAAACTAAGAATTGCTAATTCATAAATTAGTGTTGACTTTATTTCACCAAATACGTATAATGTCTCAATTAAGTGATTTTCAGAGAGGTGTAATTGTGTTATTTAAACAGGAACATCCAACATTGGGTCTTGGTAAATGTACAAAAATTTCACCAAAATTTTTTAGGAACATCTCTAAAAGGCAATATGAAAAGTTGTGGCAAAATTTAATGATGAGCCGGAATCTGCAAAGGTGGGCACAGATTTAGCTATTAAGTCGATTCACCCTCTAAACAAAGTGTTCTTGTCTTAGTACATGGTAATCATTTTGAACATTTGTGACATTAAAATCATTATACGTAAATAAATAAATTGTTTATTTTTGTGATAAATGAATAATTAAATTTTCACCCGAAATTCCACCTTTTTTACTGGGCACCTTGTAATTAAAATTAAGAGAATGTAATGAAATATCATAAAATAGTAAAGTAAAAAACCATTATGTTCCAAAGAAATCAATCCAAAACATGTGTACCCAAGAAATGTGTACATAAATTTACAGTTGTTTCAATTACATTTTGATTTTTGTAGAGAAACGCCATCTATTGACATGTACTGACATACAGAAATATTGAAAAAGAAAGTTAATAATTGACCTGACAATATGAAGAAAAGTATAGAGATTTTTAAAAGCTTTGCTAGGCCAATAAAATTATTTAAAAATTCATACTTTCCATGGGCTTCCTTTTGGTAGACCGATTCCGTAGCCTGAACGATGAAACAGTTCACCAACAGTCATTAACTCACAATCATTGGTGATGACGTAGTCCAAAACTGCACTGTCCCAAATGAAAGCATCCAACGACCTTAAAAGTGTCTCGATTTATTATGAAAATGCAGCATTGACAAAAAGTCGTTCAGAATAATTGTTTTCGTTCGGTTCAGAGATATTACGGACAATTGATACATTTTAACTATAAGACGGCTCTTTAGAAATATATTCAACATTCTGAGGAAAAGTTGGTTACTGAAAATAATTTATATAATTACAGAATGTAGCAGTTGTAAAAGTTTTAAATATACATTGTTGTTGAAAAATCTACCCATTTTTGACTGCTTTAATTGCGTCGCCTGCTGATTGGTAACTATTCTTTTGCATAAATTGATACATGGTTGACATTTCCACCTTCCTCTTGAAATAGGCTTCTGTCGCGCCACCAAACACAGTTCCAAATTTGTATGTATTTGATGGGTTCCTCATCTAAATTTGGAATGCTTACACTTAGTATGACCAGTTTGCAAAAAATTGGGGCCCTGAAAATTACCTTTATAAAAAAGATGTGATTTTCGGCAAAACAATTTGTTTACCATGGATTTTTGCTATGCATATATAGCAGAAATCTATACCTTTGCCTATTCTTATTTAACTAGGACTGTTTTGAATTAGGGTATAATGGTATAATGGCATGAAAGTTTTCCCTGAAAGTAACTCATTCAAACAAGAAGCCTTTAAATTTTTATGACGATGAGGATCTCCTTTTAAATCCAAAAACTAATTATATTGCTGTGCACAATCTGTGCAACATAAATTGATTAAATTTCAAGCAAATTCTCCAATCGCCATGGCAGTTTTCTGAATAACGCCTATGTGAATATGTGAAGTAGAAACAAATCACCGTTTAAATATGTGAATCTAGTAGTCGAAAATGAGCTGCTTGGTGGAATTCTATGTTTTTTCAAATTGTAAAGTATTGCAAAATATTTCAATGGGTGAACAACTCGGGTAAGGTAAAGTGTTATTCTGATTACGACTACAGTAGTTCAGTCGTTGAATGAGGGACCTATTTTTTCAGAAACACATATTGCTGTACGTGTTTACAACAAAATTATTGAGTGGAATTAAGGCAAACTTTTACCGACTGTACTAACTATTATCGTAAAATCATTCTCACTGTGAAAAATGCAAAAAAGTAAAAATCATACCCGTGCATCATTTATGCCGCTTATTTCGGATTCTGGTCTATCGAGCACAAGAAATGCAGCCAGATTTGCAGTATAAGAGGCCACTACCACCATTGCGAATCCGGCCCACACCATTCCCAATACCCGCGCGCTAAAGCTATTGGGAGTACCCTCTCCAATACCACTATTAAGCAGTACACCCCAAGCAAACCAAAGTGCAGATGGCAACGTCATCGAATCGTCTGTTCTTTCATCTGACATGTGAATGTTTCCAAACGGAGAGAATCTAAATGTGCGAACAAATTTAATTCAAAAACACTCGAAAAATATTTTATGGTCGAAGATTTTTCATTTAATTTTAAAAAATCTCTCGGCATTTACTAAATTTTTGTTCACAAACTCTACTAAAGTATACCGTTAAACTTTGAAACTTGGGATGAACATTGTCTGGAAAATTAAACTATGAAAACTTTCTTTAGGAAAGAAAAAAATCGTTTAAAAATTTACTTATTGAGAAGATATTATAAAATTGTATTTGAAAAGGTAAATATTATTTTTCAATTTACCTGTCTAGTAAATAGATGATCAAAGCTACAACGTGAACCGAAAGGAAGATTAAAAGCCACAATTCCACACTGAATGGCTGAACAAATGAGGCTAAATTGCTGGCAATCCGGCTCTAAATGAAAACAATTGAGTGAAAAGGTCTTAAACAAAAGAATTACAATAAATGTTCAAGCTTAAAAAAGGAAAAGTCCTTGATTTTGATACAAAATGAAATTTAGAAATCATCAACTTGAATTTAGAAAAAATCATTTTACAATTAGAAATCAAAAACTACAAATAGAAATGGTCAATTTACATTTAGAAATGAAAAAATACAATTTAGAATTCAGTATTTATCATTTAGAAATGGTCAATAATCGTGTAGAACTAAAAAATGACACTTAGAAAATCACAGTTTACATTTAAAAATGAAAAACAACAGAATTTGACAATATTATTCCGAAAGCATCAATTTGCATTTACTAATGAAAAACGCCTTTCAGAATTTGTCAATTAACATTCAGAAATAATTAATTAACACCATACGCTTAAAATAACATAGGCTAATACACCATTTTGCACGACATGTAAAGTCCTAATTTATTAGATGTTTCATAAGCGATAATAAAATTAATAAAGTTGGTAAATCAATTCAAATATTGACCAGGGTAATGTAAATATTTTATATTATTGAAAAGATGTATCGCATTTCTTATTGTACTCCATTGAATTCTAAACAAATTGTTTAGAGGTACTTTTGTGCTCTCAGAAATCAATTTAATAAAAACTTATAAATTATTTTCTATAACTTAAAGTTCTATTTCCAAACATTGTATCGTTTTAGAAAGATTGAAGCTTGGGCTTGGTAATGAAACATTGAATCTTCGAATATGGAAAATTTATTTGTAATTAAGAATTTCTGAATGGTAGTTGATGTTAATTAATGATTTCTGAATGTTCTTTGACGCTTTCTGAATGATATTTGACAAATTCTAAATTTAGTTTTTCATTAGTAAATGTAAATTGACCATTTGTCTTTGTACTTTTTGATTTCGAATTTGTAAAATGATTATTTCTAAACGCAAGTTGATCATTTCTAAATGTCACTTGGAAATGGTGCAGAAGAACATTTTTTGCACCCATGACATTTCAGTTTAGCCCTATTCGATCTGGGGTGAGGATTCTCTCCCCAACTTTAATTTTTTTATTATTCCAACAGTTGTATAACTTTCTTAATGAGAGTTTGTGATTTTCCTAACTTTTTTTGGGATCATAAAACAATAATACAAATGTTTTAAATATCTGCTCATTTTATGCATGGTATTGCTTTTTAACCGGGGGCATTGTCTTCCAATTTTTGCAAAAAATTGCAATTATTTTTAGTATGAAAAAATTACTGTAATGTAAATAAGAAAATTATATTTGATGCGTTAAGAAATAATTCTATTGAACAAGTATTCGAAATATTTCAAAATTACGACATTTAATGGCATCATAAAAAATAGTGATTGCTTCAAGTTTTTTCAAATTCCAATTTGATAAGATTTATATGAAGAATATTTGTGCACATTTTCTTGTTAATATCATACTCCAATCCAGAGCTAGATAGGGAAAGGGGACGATATTGCCCTCACCAAGCCTGAGGAGCACAAAAAAGCACAGTTCGAATAAGACTAAGTGCATATTCAGTTCTCTAAATTCATCTTAGTAATTCCTGTGAACGGGTTTTCAGAAAACAAATTAATTTTATAAAAATAATTTCAGTATGGTTTGATGAAAAATGAAAGATATTCGTTTAAATTATCACAAAAACTAACTCTTAATATAATAAAGATAATCTCTCCTACTATTATAAAAAATAGACAATAAAATTGTAATTAGTAATTTTGTTGATGTTGGTGTTTGCACTCTTGGGCCTTAGGCTTTCTGATTATCTGAACATGAGATACTAAGAGAATTTGAAAGACTTAAGAAAAATTGAACACTCTAAAACAAATCAAATTTTACATACCCTAAGGATATTGTACCAACAAAATTAGCAAGAACTTTCGGAAAGTCTCCGAGAAGTGACAAAATAGCCTCATGTAGATGAAATACAAGTTGAGATTTCTAACTCAACCCTACATGCGTTTCAGATTTTGGTGAAGGCAATGATAAACTTTGTTTAATTACTTACACGCTTGACCATAATTGAAAGTCCTTGATGCTTGAAAGGGTTTGAGAAGTCTATTTCTTGGGATCTCTCATTATCAATTGTCAGAGAAGCTATGATGAGATCAGCAGTTCCATTAAGTAATTCACCGATAGCACCAGTCCATTCTTTTTTCCTTTCTGTGTTAGAGTTTGAAATAACCTAAAATAAATAAATATTCATACAAACTTTCTAATCCTAAGACAAAATGTACAATTGTCTATTTTTAGAAAGAAAGAAAGAAATCGTATATTTATACAACAAATGAAAATATACAGTCATTAGTTATTAAAATAGCTAGTATAGAAGGCTAGCATGTCGGCGGTTTTTTAGGCGGCGTACACGGAATTTCCGAGTAAAGGGCAATGTATCAGGAATGATTCTGTTTAAGGCACGGCTAGGATGTGAATCAACTGCTTTAAAAATGAGCACCGAGATTGATTTGTCGTGAGCTCCACTTGTGTGTCCAGTCATGATGCGCTGTGCTCTATTACAAATGGGTTGTAATTTGGAGTTTAGGTAATCAGGTAGCACAGTGAAAACAGGTAAGCAGTAATCCAGAATGCTAACAATGGTACTGAGAAATATGCTATTCATTGTAATGCTATCACAACAGCTTTTCAGGGTTCTAAGATAGTATAGTCTTTAAGAGGCTTTCCTTGTAATGTAGCTGACATGATCGTTCCACTTTAGATAGCTTGATACTATAACACCCACACATTTTAAGGAACTAACGATGGAAATTTCTTCAGGTAAAACGTTATCATAGTTTTCGAAAATCATCTGCTTGCATTTAGATTTGTTCAAAACGACGTCGCTGTCATAGCAAAAGCGTTGAATATTGTCATACTCAGTTTCGAGTGCGTAGGTATCGTCAGCATAGGGCATCATATCTTCCACATATAGCAGAAATAGGACAGGTCCTATTAACGACCCTTGTGGAACTAAACGGCATATGCTTCTGCGGCTGCTGAGCTTGACGCCGAACTTAACACGGAAGGTGCGATCTGACAGGTAATTAGAAATGATTGCAAGATGACTCCAAGAGTGTCGAGATCATCTAGAAATTCGGTGATGTTACTCAAGAGAACAATCAAGGCTGCGCAGATGGACGATCTTGCACGATAGGCGAACTGGCTAGAAGAGATATGTGAGTATAGCTCTGTGCGCGTATCATTGAGTATAACATATTCAAGCTATTTAGAGGGAACGAAGCTAAATAAATTGAAAATTAAAATTGATACTGAAGTATTTTTCAAACAACTAAATAACATCAATAAATTCACTGAAGAAGATAAATGAAAATGGCAATTAAGAATTAGAACATTAGTTGAAACATACTGCAACAATATAATGCATGTACGTGATTAAGTTGTAAAATTAATAAATGCTCTAAAGAAACTAAGTACAGATCAAATTATTTACATTTGCAAAGCAGATAAAGGAAATGCCATTATAGTACAAGATCGTACAGACTATCTAAATGGAATGAACAAACTTTTGATAGATGAAACTAAGTTTAAAAAACAAGTTTAAAATCAAAAATATACAAAAAATTTCTTCATTCGAGAAAAAGAAAATTTCAATAACCAACTCTTACGCTTGAAAAATGATGGTAGTATATCTGAGAGCATGTATAAAGATATGAAAAGCATTGGTTGCACACCTGCAAGAATGTATGGTACAGACAAAATCCATAAAAATTTAGAAAAACCACCATATAGACCTATTGTTAACACAATAAACAACCAAAACGATATCATCTGAATAAGTTCTTAGCTAAATTATTGAAGCCTTTCGTACCAACCAAGTATATAATAAAAAATAAAACAGATTTTATAAAAGAACTTAATTCATCGAAGAAACTATTGAATAAATAATACATTTTTCATTTAATGGAGATACATATAAACAAGTAGATGGAATGCCAATGGGGTCACCACTTAGCCTAACTTTAGTCAACTTTGCAAACTCTAATTGAGAGCAAATTTGAAAATTTTAAAGAATCTAATCATCTAATATACTGTAGATATATTGATGATATTTTTGCAGGATTTTGCTCAAAAAGGCATCTATGAATTTCCTGAAATATTTGAATAAGTGTATGACTGAAATTAAATTCACAATTGAACATGAAAAGGACAATATGCTAAATTTTCTTGATGTTACTGTAACTAAGCATATGAATGACATTTCTACCAAGTGGTATCAAAAACCGACTTGTACAGGCCTATACACACCATTCTGTTCGAATTGCGATAAGTGTCATAAAATTAACACCATTTCGTGCCTAGTCAATCGAATATTTGAATCTTGCTCAAATTACAACAACCTAACAGAAAGTATATATATATATATATATGTTCTAAAAAAATTTGAAACACAAAAAACTAGTTAAATGTAATGTAATATTATTGGATAAGAAATCAATATACAATACACAAATTTCAAATACAACAAATAAAAAACAAAAAAAAAAGGTATGCTAGAAGTTATCATTTAAAAAATCACGAGAAGAACAACTAAAGAAAACAATACGATCATACAACAAGGAATTACCAACTTCGAAAAGACCATGGAAATATTCCCTAATAAAGATCATATACCTTTTTTATTGTCTTCTGTTATTGATTCTTCAGACGACGGAGAAAGCGGAGGGCAGAAGGCAATTAGAACCTCGTGCAAAGGAACACATAAGAGGGCATCTACAATCCGAAATATATATACATGGATGAGAACCCAAGCTGAAAAATTTTAAAATACTAATAAGACATCGTGAAAATAAAAACGCAGAAGCAATGTGTATAAAATTAATTAAGAAAACATTATTAAATAAACAAAGACATCAAACAAATCTAAATATATTCTGAAGATCTGAATTACTAAAAGAAAAAGCTCGGGAACATTTCTCCAAAATGCTTAAAAATAATAACAATGTTTGTCGAACCATGTCGCAATAAAACATTTTTTAATATATATATATATATATATTATAATAATTATTTTAGAAAGAGATTGAATTATTGATAAAAGCATTATAGCATTAGTCTTCAATAATACAAGAAGTATTAGGGATTAACTGCAACTTGTGTTATTCGAATTTTCAATTGAATATTTTACAAAAACAGAGTCACCCATTACTTTTTAAATAGTATGTATTTTAGGT
>CABFPE010000344.1:535982-546114 GCA_900660155.1 Hofstenia miamia | reverse complement strand
AGGGAAAAATGAAGTAGATGCAATTGAATATAATTTCATGAAAATGTCAACACGCGAATGTTCAAATACATCATCAATTCTAATTGGTTAATGCTAATACTATAAAATAATGCAAAGATCATATCTATATCATTTGAATTTCTCACGTCAATTTTGCATTTAATGAATTTAAGAGGTAAGTTAAGTCGGGCGAACAAGGGAAATACCTTAAATTATATAATATTGAAGAGGATCAAGACAAATTTTTTCTGGCAATGTGTGTAATAGACGCATTTAAATTATATTTTTCAAAATATATATTAAATTTGATATAGATTATATATATATATATATATATATATATATATGCATAATTTGAATTAAAAATACAATGCAAGACAAAATGAAAAAATAAAAAAATTGCACAAGTCAGAGTCGAACCCGGATCAACAGCTTGGAAAGCTGCTATGCTACCACTACACCACCTGCGCTTGAAAATATTCTACATTATTTCGAGTTTTAGAATTGCTTTTTAAGAAAGAAAACAATATTCATTTCAAGTATGTTTTATTATCATGTAATTGATTGCGTCATTTTGTTTTGCGGTTAGAGGGCTACAACAATTTGTGCTAGAATTTCTTGTAATGAAACCATTAATATAATAAATATAAAATGAAATCAACTTGAAGTTGAACGTTAAATGAAAAAGTGAAATGTCATTACCCTGCATTGTCTGCCAATAGTTGTTTGGTACCGATATGTTAAACCCATTCATCTTTGTTTACAATTCCTTTCTGAAAATGACTGAATTAAACAAATATATGAGACACTAATTTAATCATTAAATATGATCTAAATAATTAAATTTTTCCAATAAACCATTTCAAAAATGAGAAACTATTTTTCATGTACATGTAGTTGCTTCAAAAAAATTAGCCCCTAATCTTTTCACGATGGCACAGCCCCCACAATCCATCTAGTCCGTCCGTGAACGTCGCCAAAATCTACAGCAATATCTCCAATCGCACGATAAACCACCATGCTGTGTGCTTCACTAATGTGAAAAAAATGTATATTTTCCATTAAGTGGTTGGCTATGGCTTAAACGTTCTTTTAAATTATTTTCTTTAAGGTGGGAACCTCTAATCAAACCATTTTTTAAACTATTGCTTATCCAAGTTTGACTATGTGATAGATAGGTCAAGTTGTTTATGATTTTGACTTGACCTGTTTTGGCCAAAGAATAGCAAAATTTTCCAGAAAATAGGAATTTTCAAAAATGATAGCAGCAAAATGTACCGGTATATATAGCTCAATGCAATTTTTTTTTGCAAATTAATCTGTAAACCTTCCTCTAGGTCTTGAACTAGGATCTAAGCAAAATAATATTTGGTATATTTCTGGTACTTTTTAAAAGTTGCTATTTTTTGCAAAACTTCTAATTCTTGTGATAATGACCTTCACTGTGACCTTGGAAATAATTATTTTGATTAGTTCAAGAACTAGGTAATACATCCCTTTAAAAAATCAGTCTAATCTATTGAAGATCTTTAGAGTCATAATTTCAAAAAACTTATTCTGAGAAAATCACATTTTTATGAGGATATCAAATACTACAAAAAGATCCGGTTTGGTTTTTCGGGTAGCCAAAATGTGTCTCATGGCCGCGTGCAAACGATACAACTTTTGTTGATCAATCAATTAAGATAAGAAACCACATTAGAGGATTTCAAATTATTTCAAAATTATCCTATCACAATGAGATCTATAATTGGTTTAGCAACAAAGTTGTATCGTTTGCGTGTAGCCTATGATAAACAATTCACCTAAATTGTTTTATTAGAGAGATGAGCGATAAATATTAGGGGTGGCTTCAGAAAATATATTTTTGGTTAAAATCAATTACATTTATGGCAAAAACTGAATTTTGATATTTTTATTTGAACTTTGATTAGAGGGGGGGATTTATATTTATATACCAGATTATTAAAATTATTTATATAAATGCATATATCTGATTGCTGTTGGGGATACAACGTGTAAAGTCCGCTCTGTTTCAAAAACTATCACATTTGTTAATGCAATCCCCCAGCAGATCAACGCAGAGCCTGACGCAGAGATGGGTCGATCAAAAATCTTAATTAACATGTAATTGAGGCATATAATTGTAATATATTTTTTAAACGATATGAAAAATATTGACCGATTAGATTCTGAAAATCATCGTCAGTACATATATTTACAATTGATTACACTTTTTCAATTAACATGTCCGAAAATAAAACACCAAATGACATTCAGAATTTGGTACATATATATGTGTTTTTACCAGAAGTGCGTATTGCTTCAAAAAAATTATTAATATTTTTATTAATTTCTGGACATTTAAAAGAAATTATTTCAGGACGAATTTGCATTCCAAATCATGGATAACAATAAAATTGACAGATTTAATATCCCAGAATGCTTTATTTGTCCGCAAGAATATCTCCCTCTCCAGATTTATGGCAGTAAATTATTCCAGTAATCCGTAAATGTGCATCTGACAGTACTGGATTTCCATCGGCAACGTTGACTATTCAAGATATCAAATTCACTGCACAAGCCTAAGTATGCAAATTTTTGTGCAATGAAAATAAATTATATTTTCTGTTTCCCTAAAAATAAATAATTTCATTTAAATTCTCTAAGTATTAGAAATTATTTGACAGTAATCTATTTTGTGGGTTACTTTTGTTGTTTATTTTGTTTGAATTTGTGGATAAAAACCCCCCAACCAGGAGTTTTTGGCTTGAAAAACGTTAATTTACATGCACGAACGTCTAAAGAACCTGAAAACCAAACGAGGAGATTTTTCTGGACGAAGTCGACTTTGGATAAATCTAACAGAAAACTCGCTCAGTCCCTGCAGAAGATGGAATTAATATTAGAATTTTCAGTGTCAATGCTACGATCCAAATTTCTCATTCAGGTTTCACAGGGTTTTTTGCCAATCTTCATAGACAACGGTTTACTTACTCGGGTTAACACGCGATGACACTGCTTGTTAAAATTATAATATAAAAACTTAAAAAACATGTTAATTAAATTAACAATGTTAAATAACAGTCCCCCCCCTGACACGAAGCTCAACATCAACCTAAATTGACTTTAAGTTGGGTAGATTCGACAACTATATATGAACCGTTTCCAGATACAATAAATGAGACATCAGTTTAAATAAAAAACTAGTGCGGAAGGAGGGAGCTCTTGGAACACCATTCACCACTAATTGCGTGTGTATCGCAGTAACATTTTCGTTTTCCAAAATGGAATGATTGTTAATGGAATTTGAAAAGTAATAATTTTATGTAGCTGACAACTCCAAATATTTTTGAAATAAATTTCTTATTTCATAAACTTGTCAAATAATATTGAAAGTAAACCAACTAGCGGCCAAATGTCGTCGAACCGTTCTTAATGAATTATATATTTATTAAATAGATTTGTTGAGAATAGTGAAATGCAATAGCTAATCGTAGGTTAGAAAATATTCCATTATCTTATCAAATGTGTTAAAGCATGGAACGCGAGAGTAAAAGACTCATGAAAAAGTGCATGGAAATGACGGGAATAAAATGGGGAAAAATAACGTTAGCATGCGCAAGGAAACAGCTGCTTAGCTAATTGGCTACCATTTATCACAGCAAAATAAATAGCAGGAATACGCATTGTAAAATTTAGTTTGCTGAATGTCAACTTTGTCAAGAGAGTAGTGATTCTATCAATTTTGGATTTAACTTCTGTCATCATGTGGTCATCTCTTATTATCTTTTTAATCTGCAATTCTATAAATAGCAATCAGGGAAGGATGCTTGAAGTCAAAGTTGCAGTCATGGGGCATAGTAAGGAAATGCAGGAAATGTTGGACAACGTTTTAAAGTTCATTGAACCCAGTGCAATAAAAATATCAGCCGCATTTGAAATGCTAAGTCGCAATCCCATCGACAATTCTCTAAACTTTTGTAAAAAGCTTGTTACTCAACAGGTAAACCTTTGAAATTCTTAAAATTATGTTCATTTTATCAACTTATATGAAATCATATTTTAAACCGGGAATCTTTTCGAAAGTTCATTAATAATTTCAATTTCTTAATAGTAAATTTAGTTAATAACTTCATTTACATATTTATTAATTTATAGATCGCAAGAGTAGTCTTTCTCTATGAGTCATAAATTGACCCTCAAAGCTTGTTTATTGTGATAGTGCTCACTAGTAGGCCAATTTAACAGCATCAACCGGTTTCAACTCTAGTGCTTAGCAGCATTAAGTATTAAGTTATTGCAAAAGAGTTGTGTGGGTGACCTCCTAAAGTTATGATATCGTAGTGAAATTTGGTATTTATGTTTCTTATTGGTAGTAGATAAAATTTAGTCATGTGGAGATTAAAAATCAAAACTATTTTTCATGTATATATATATATATATATATATATATAGTACTGGCCAAAAGTTTGGGAACAGTAACCTGTCTAAAGCTTGTTTTATGCTATTTCCTGGAAACTTCGGTAAATTCCTGGAATTCCCAATTTTTTCTTAGAATCTACAACAGATTCTTTTAACCAATCAAATTAACACAACTTTAGATTTACACACAATACATTTTCACTGAAAAAACACTATCACTATAGTTTGAAATATGGTCCATGGTAGTGAACTTTCACCAACAAAGCGTGCTCAATTTCATATCTTGTACGAGGAGGGGTACGAATTGTGGTTTTTAGCAGACACACTCGTAAATTTGATCAAAACCGTCAGTATATCTCGCCGATTACCTCACGTCTGAAGAGTTGTAACGCAAAAAACAATCTTGGAAGTAATTTTTGAAGAATATTTGGGATTTGCGCATCACATCAATGCATTGGTGGCTACCCTGACCAAAATGCAGTTTATACTGGTTAATCTGCGTCGTCGTTAATCTGCGTGGTTACCTTCTGGATACACTGGATAAAGTATTTGTATCGTTATTTTCAAGCAAAATACGTTATGGATTGGTAGTGTATGGATCCGATTTTACGAATCTAAGACACCTGCAGCTATTCCTTTATAAATGCTATATATACAGATGGACTAAGTATAAATATACCATTGTGGATATTTTAAAAGAGGAGGATAAGAAATGGTATGATCATATTTACAATTATGAGTCTCACCCATTGTATGATCTCATTGTCACATCACTAAATAAAAAGCATGAGTATGACACCAGAAACGAATGTATTCATCCAGAAATCGCTTTAAATTTTTACAGATGCTTTTTCCCTTTCAGGATGGTGTTTAGTCATTACCCACGACTGTAATTTGTGAATTTTTTGTCAGTGTTTGTTTGTTTTTTTATCTTTTCCTTTCAGGCTTGGGGCTGTATCTGTTTCTAAGCAATAAAGCATTATTATTATTATTATAACAGCTTCAAGGCGATCAGGGATTGAAGTAAAAAGTCTTTCAATTAAGCTGTTGGGAATTGCATAAAATTCTTTCTTTATTGTGGTCCACCGGTCGTCTTCAGTGTGAAGAACATGCTGTTCAATTTGATATTTGTCCTCTTTCTACATATTTTCGATAATGTTAAGGTCTGGAAATTGGCCAGGCCAATCAGCAACGAAGAAAATTTTTCATTTCTTTTGAGGTATGACATGGATCATCATCCTTCTGATATATTGATCACTTGTAAGAAGTGCCAAGAGTTCCTTTCCTAGAATCCGAGCATATTAAGAGCTTAGGAGAGTACCAGTGATGTGAACAATCTTGCGAAATCCACACTTCCATATTGCACCCGATACCAATACAGACTTCCCACCATAATTCATGGTCCCTCAAGTAAGTTGAAGCAAGAATCTGACATTCTGCCCAGTTAGTCTCTTTATCAACCTTCTTTTCGATTAGTATAGCTCAAATCTTGACTCATCTGAAAATATAACATTAGACCAATGTTCAGATGAATTGTCTCTCATTAAAATGGCCCACCTCACTCGGCGTAATCTTTGCTTTGAGGTTAAGAATGGCTTTCTGGGTGCCTCAAAAGTCCAAATTGAGTACTTCTTCAGGATTTTTCGCACAGTTATTGCTTTCACGAGGTGACCATCAGCCCATTTCTTGCGAAATTCCTTTGAAGTCTTCCTGGGATTTCGCTTTGAAAGGCACATAAGAGCTAATTGGGCGATTTGGAGATCTTCTTTAGTTTTCCGGACTTTGGCTTGGGGGCAATGATGTTTTCAGAAGTGAAACGTCTGATGACATCATCGACAGTACTTTGAGGTCGCTCTACAAGTCGAGTTATATTACGTTGACTCATCCCTTCCAAATGTTTGGAGATAATCAACTCGCGGATGGCAAGAGGCATCATATATGGCGAAGAAAGACTGTTATTAGACATTTTCAATATAAATAGAGTGAAAAACCAATGAAATTTATTACAGATTATCTGATTTGGTGTGGAGTGGTCGAATACATTTTTCCAAGAAAAGATTAGCTAATTACAAGCATTGTAGCATTTCTCCTTGAGATTTAAAGTAAACAGTGATAATTATGTCTCAACATTGATGAATTCCTCATTCTGCAACCCCAAATCTAATTAAAAAATAACGACGACATTCTTAGCGTCCATTTCTTAGAAATATTTATGACAAATCTTTAGTGGCCGAATTCTTTTTTCCAGTACTGTATACGGTTTTAAAGGGCTATGGGCATTATAGGGTTTCTATATGGAATACTATACAGTCTAATCAAGTTCAATAGATGTCGCTCAGCCGGCCAATAGTAGTCGGTTGACAGCGGCGCCACCTCTACCAAATACCAAATAGAGTTTCAATAGGGATACTGTGATGCCGGTAAGGAATCCGAATGTGTAGGAGCATTATCCAATTGGAAAATATGTTCACGTTGTATAACGAGAACTAAATATCTTTAAAAAAGGATATCGTTGATTTGTGACCAGTGCAGAATGCCCCCAAACTATTAATCCACCAGCACTTGGCAGCCGAGAAAATGCCGTAAGCTTTTGCTTCTAAAAATGGAGTATAGTAGGGGAATCTAAATTTTATTTTTACAAATGAGAACCAAAATGATGTTCAATCCTGACTCAAATTTGCCCCCTGTGAAATGCCGCTCATCCGCCGTTGTGAGCTTCCATAATCGATGGCTCTCCCAATATTTTTTGTGCGTAAGTCTATCAATATTTAGTTCTTTATATATGGTTTTGGTAAAAATTTTAATTTTCAATCACTTTTAATGTTCCAGCAGATTTAGCTGCTCTGGGTGGCATGCGACAGTGCCACTGCTGATTCCTCTAATTTCTCTTTAANTAAGCCATTTTAAATCCAAATCAAGTTTCGGGGGAGAGGGCGATAATTCTGAATCTTAGAGAACGCATGCACTCTTCATTGTCGTCTGCCATTCCTTATTGATTGTGATGATGTTCCAGTTCATACATTGATGAGACAAAAAGACATTTGCAAATCCGGACAAAAGAACACATAGGTGGTCAACTACAATCAGATAGTTATATATATGCATGGAAGTCCAAGTTAAGAAACTTCACAATATTAATAGAATATAAATAAATTAAAATCATGAAACAACAAGTATTAATTCATCAAATAAAAATCTTCTTAATAAAAAGTATGTCATCTATCAATTTTCAATATATTTTAAGGAAGCAAAAACGTTTATAGAAGAAATTTGGGGATATTTCTATGAATCTTGACCAAAAACTTTCTATATTTTATAAATTACTGTTTATCTACGTTACAGCTGATTATATATATATATATAACCGCAGTTTGCGGTTTTCGATAGTATCCAGTGCTCTTTTTGATGGAAAGACACAATAATAAATTTTATCAAAAAAATTTCACATGCTCATTTGGAATTGGGGTCTAATTTCTTATGTGTGAATACCAGGTTTCTTAAAAAAAATATTCTTGCACCCGTATCCAGGGCCTCTGTTATAGTATCTAGCTCGCGCATAGATTTTTTTCTGCATGCATCGCGCTATATATATTTTAAAATATCTCATCCATAACCCATGCATATATATATATATATGAATTTCAAAATTCTATTCTTTGGATTTGGATATTTCGTTGAATTCGGTAAGGTAGTATTCATAACCGACTATTAACTAGCAAAGCAAAGTATGCGCCATTTTGCCCCGTACGTGAAGGGCAAAACGCGACAATAAGAAAACGCAATGCTATAATCAAATATTATATTATATAGTGCTTATTATTATTACTTATGTACAACATAAATCATGAAACTATTCTTTGTATTGGCTGAATTTACACACTCTTCTTCAGGTTGAATAATGGAATACGTTCCAAGTACTAATAAAACACCAATCTTCATTAACAATTCATCCTGATGGAGCACATGACTTCCTTCTCTTATAAGATTTCAAGTTTTTCATTAGGGGATTGATAACATTTCAGAAACAGTGATTAAAAACGTGTTCACGTATGATCAAATCATTTTGAATTAATGGACATATATTTTGAGTTTTTAGCTTAAGATGGCCATTTGTGAATCAAGTAAGCAGAGTGTAGAAGAGAGTGTTTATAAAATTTTTCATCAGTTCCAATAATTGCATGTTTCAAGAAGTTTCATACTTTAATAAACATTTATCAATTGATAACCCTCATACTTCCTTCTTGGAAATCACCTTAATTCCCCTACAATAAAATTTAAGCACCGTTTAGTGTATAAATTTCTATTTAAGTCAGACTAACTACTTTGTGCCTTGTGGTTTAAAATTCAGGGTTCTCAGTTATTACTGATTCTCAAATTTGTGGTATGACAGAGATGAAGTTTCTAAGCAATATAACCAATTTTTAAGAAAATTTATTTATATAGCTATACTTATAGCAGTGTTAGCACCCCAGTACTAATTATGAACCTTACAATTTTCAAAATTTTAGAAATTGACCCTCAGCCACTCAATAATAATAATATTAATAATAATAGCTGAAATGAGTAAAAAAGGGAATAATTGAGATGTGGCTTATGCAAGGGTGGATTGGTAGAATGTCCCTCTCCTCAGGTTTTCAAAATTAATTTTGATTGGTTAAATAAAAAAAGTCTGTAAAGTACTAAAAAACCTTAAAAACGAAGGCTCTGAATTGCATTTTTAGGGTGCATATTTTAAATATTTTCGAAAATTTTCCCGGGGCCTTGCCCCGCTTTTGTTTCTCACTTCATCATGACTAAGATGTCCCTCGCCAAAAATCCCGCGTACGCCCTTGATTGAGGTTTTCATGTTAGCCTCAAGATTTCGTTATTTGAATGATTTATTTGAAAGCATTCATCTAATTTATACACGTGTTAAATTTTCTACAATGAAGCGTAAAAACATTGGTTTGCACTTAAATCGTTAATAAAATTAACATCTCATGCATTTTAATTACTTAAGGTAAGGAATCGTTAAATAACGCATTGAATTTAATATTTAAAGCCACGATGTGTTCACTAACATACTTTAAATTATTCATTCCACATCGGTAAAATGAAAACAATGTGCAGAACAGCATAATGCATCCATATTCCATTTTATATGGGTGCTTTATTCACAAAATTTTAATAAATTTTGCTTGAATATTTTAACGCAATTTAAGCATATTAATGCTTGTTTATATATAATTTTCGCTTGATTAGTATAACAAGCATGAATAAGCAAGTACTTAGAAACAGGGGAAAAGGCCAAAAATAATTTAATTATTTAGTATGATGCATGACTTCAATGATTTATACAATGTTTTTACTCTCAAATGTCTCAGTACAATTCGACATTGTTAACCGAAATTCTCAAAAGCACGCATATTTGCTGCTAGTTACTAACAACTAGTAAGTCATTTTTTTAAAAAAAAAGTGAATTAGTAAGATTGCATCAGAAATAGGAAATTGATATAGTCGAATTGGGTTGACCTTGGCCTGGAGTTTGGGCATTTCAGCATTCTTCACCAACGTCCAAGACTAAAATCCCTAGAATAATTTCATTTTTACAGCAGACATCATTGAGCTAATGCCAGAGGGTTGCCAACTTCCAACTTGTTAAACTAACAAAATTTGTACATGTACATGCATATTTATATATATATATATATATATATATATATATGTA
>CABFPE010000344.1:498629-524915 GCA_900660155.1 Hofstenia miamia | reverse complement strand
GCAGCTGAGCAACGTTCAGAAAAGCCTTCTTCATCAGCAAACACTGTGAAAAGCGTGGACAACGCTGTAACTCGTAGCCCTAATGCATCTACCAGGAGACTGAGTAAGGAGCTTGGTCTTTCCCAAAGCACTGTTTGGAGAACCTTGCGACTTAAATTAATGCAAAGGTGTATCAGGTGAAGATAAACACACTTCAACAGCTCAAACCACGGATTACAGCCACAGTGGAGGTAATTGAACCTGCTATGTTGAATGATGTCTTTTGGTCAACGGAAGAACGATGGCGGCTGTGTTGGGACATGCCAGGGGTCACATTGAAATGTATTGATTTGTGTTATTGTTGTTGATTGCTTGCATTTAAAATAACAATAATTGCAAAAATACCAATTAGTCTCCAAAATGAGAAGGGACTTTTGAGACACTCTGTATCATGCTTCTATTCTAAACCAAGTAATGAAACTTTAGACCATTCATCGATACTTTATGCGGTTAGTAGCAACTTATGTAGATGAAACTCGTGTTTGGATTCATCTTTTGGACTACTACAAGTGGAGAAAAGCCTACTTCTTTGCCTCAAAGGATCACAATGGACGTTCGGCCTTTGAAACAGCATACTCATTTGCGAAGACAAAGAACATTGAGGTAGCTTTACATCTTCAAGTCAAGTATTTTTAAATAAATATAATTACCTGCAACTGGTCAATGAATTGTTTTTGGTAGACAGTCACTGTGAACAAACAACTACAATGTTTTATTTCTGTATAAAGTTTCAGAGTCGGATAAAAAACTGATTTTGTTAAAATTTTAAATTTTCAAAAAGCATTGGAAAGATTTAACCCATAGCATCATTTTATTACCATTTCATTAAAAGTCTGAAGATGATTACTTTCTGCGCTTATTTTCCAGTTTCCTTAATAATAAAAATCATAGCTTAAGATTCTCGAATGAGCTTCCACTTGTATTATATTTCAAATCTAAATCTTGTTTGTTGATATGAAAATTTCTTGAATTTGTTTACCGACGTTATACATTTTTCAAGCCTACAAATTGTTTTAGTTGATTGGTAAAGTGTTTTATGACCCTAATCCAAACGAACACGATGTAATGCGATTTCTGAAGGAGGTGATTGACTCTCCAGTTCGAGTGGTCCTATTCTATGGAAAGTAAGGTTTATTTCTTAACATTGCAATGAACTTGTTTGATTTTTAGTAAAGACGACTCCGCGTTATTTACTTATTGCATTCAGAAAATGGGGCTATTTAAGGACGAAGATGACGGCAATTTTGTGTGGATCACATCAAGCAATGCCTTTGAAGCAGCTCCAGCTGGTAAGTTGACGTAAAATTCAATGTATAAGGTCTTTAGTTCAAATGATGTTGGTGTATATAACACCTTTACGGCGGTTAAAACAAATAAAATTAAAAAATAAAATACCTTAGCAATACTATAAATATTAATAAGAACAGGAAGAGCACTTACAATATATAAGAAAAGAACACGGATTATCAAAATTAAAACGAGGAACAAAAGAGGACCAGATTAAGGAGTAGAGAGAGGACTTAAATTTAGAGGAAGTCATGAGCAGTAATCAGGTAGAAATAATGCAAATGAAGAAAGAGTTTTGTGAGCGACCTTTGTGGGTGCGTGTTTGATGAAAGACAACAGAAGTATCTAAACGAGTAGAGTATGAAGGAGCAAATTGAATATAAGCAATGGGATCAAGATAATAGTTTTCTAACAAAATTGAGTTGAAAAAAAAAGAAGATCAAGAATTTGAAGATGAAAAATAAGGAGTAATAAATTAAGTGAAAGTAGTGCAGATTTGTAAGTGAAAGAAAGAGAAATCCACTTAAATAGAATACAGCTTAGAGAGCTTCAATTTATGAATCAATTACATGTTGTTAACTTAAGTTTTGCAATTTTATACAATATAATTACTGTAGTTGAAAGCTAATAAGTATGAAGAAAATGTCTATTAAAGTTATAAATGAAATAAAAGCATATATTAATTTATTTCTCCTCTACTAATTCCACATTATTACATATTTCATTATGCAAACATTTGAAATTAATGCATCAGGCAATTTATTGTTCAATTATATATTTCAGCACATTTGTCTTTATGGCGCCATCTAAGAATAAGAGTGGGTGGCTCACTGTCTTGGCATAGATTAGTCGATTATTAGACATATCATTTTTCAAAGAATTTTAAAATCCCTAATTATAAAGTTAATGATTTTGTAGACATTTTTATCCTTAGCGTTTGCAATTTTTAGTAAAATGCTACAATTTTATTTGAAAATTCCACGTTAAAAATATTTCTTTCAAGGGTGGTAGGAAGGATGATCAGCTGGACAAAAAATTGATGAATTAAGTTGAAGTGGCTTTTGGTACTTTTGGTATGCAGATTTTAAAAATGCTAGTCGCTTCAGTAATCTATTATCTTTTTTGAAGTATAGGAACATATAAATTTTGACAACTAATCCGACTGCTCCAATAATTAAGGAATAATCAACTTAGAAGGCTTCTAAGAGGACATTTAGGCTATTTATAGTGTTTTGTGCGTATCTTTCTGATAGATAGAATTGGTGTCTCCATCATAGATAAATAGGGAGTTATTGCATTTCTGATAACCAATCACAGTCAAGTATTTAATAAATTAAAAAAATTTTTCCTTCTTAGAGAACCACGAAGTCGCATATCAATCCAATACCTTTTCAAGAGCCAATCAAAATTAAGTATTCATTTAATTCAATTACATGAATGGAATACAATATTGTGTCATAAATATTATATTTATCTACTTTATACATATAATAGTATGTACTATCTATCTAGTATAAGAATCCAATATCTCTAACTAATCAGAATTGAGTATATATATACTAGGAACATGCTTTAGAGTCTGAATAGCCGTCAAGTGTTGATCTTATCTTAGCAATATCATTAAAAAATAGCAATTGAAGTGAAGACTGCATTGATTGTGCAATGTCATTGGATTTGCTGCATTTAATCGGTTTTAGAAAACAAGTAAGAACCAGCTGGTCTTCTAATGAAGTGCATAGTTGTTTGGTATTGAAGCAGCTTCAATATTGATCTTTGGTTGACTATATTTTGGATTTTATTCAACTATATTATAGCTACAAAATGAATGCTAGTGGTAGGAGACCACGAACACATAATGTAATATCACATTTGTGTCTACATCGCTTGCTTTGAAATGGTGACATATGAATTAACTAATTTGATCTTGGAAAGAAACAAATATTTCTTCATAAAAAATTTATTGGAATATTCTGTGCAGCCAAATAAGATTTGTTCTAAATGTTGAAATTATTTATTTATGATAAATCAATACAAGCAAGACATTAAAACTCTTACTTAAGAGCATGACTTCAGCAGTTTTGTTCTTTCAATTGGCCATTGTTTTGGTCTGCCATTACATCCAGACTTTACATGTAGTGATAAATGAATTCACAAAATTGTATTTCAGATAAGGAATTAATGTGAATACAGCAGTTCACATAGTCATGATTCATCTCAGACAATTTTGTAGTTTTCAGAAGGTTCTCTCAGAAAATATGGGGAGCAAGCCTATAGAGTTGCACACAATGACTTTGGTGTTTATTGGAAACAATGTGGAAATTTTTTAACGGCCAGAACTAGCTTTCTTGGAAAATTGTATGATACCCTCGCTATAATAGAATACATATCTTTTAAATGTGAAGCTCTTTGTACAGTAAGAACTGTAAACAAATTGGTTTTTCAATTTACATGAATTATTCAATTATATCTGATATTCCAACATTTCTAAGAAGCATATTCTTAGAATAAGTGAAGCTCAATTCTGATTGGATATTGGAAAGTTATTGGATTCTTGTTTTTTAATAGAAGATAGACATGACATATGTAAAGTTTTACTTGATATGCACATCAAATTATAAGTAACTGAAATAAGAGTTCGTGTTTTTTAAGTAGCAATTTTTTAAATATATTGAATACTTGATTCTGATTGGTTGTCAGAAAACTATTGGCTTTCTAAAAATTAATGTTGTTTACATCCTTTTTATCTAGAATAACAATCAATACTTAAAAATCACAATAAATAGTTTAGATCTGCTAAATAGATTATTCCTTAATTATGAGAGTAGTCATTGCTGATTGGTTGTCAAAATGTTTATGGCCCTTTATCGCGAAAAGAGCCAATAGATGATCTAAGTGACTAGCATTTTTTAATTCAACATACCAAAGAGTACAAAAACCGCTTCAACTTACTTCGTCACATTTTTGTCTACTTGATCTTGCTTCCTGCCCATACCCTTAGCTACCATTCAATTATTACTCATCATCATTTTTCTGTAAGAGCAATGTTTTCCCAAACATTCTTTGGTTGTTTAAAAATAAATGATTGTCTGTGCACACACCCATACCCTTAGCTACCATTCAATTATTACTCATCATCATTTTTCTGTAAGAGCAATGTTTTCCCAAACATTCTTTGGTTGTTTAAAAATAAATGATTGTCTGTGCATTCAAAATTTACCTGTCATTGTTCATTAAATAAAGTGAATTCATCATAAAAAATTTTAGTAATGATAACAATTCTTGAAGTTAAGCTTTGGTTGAATTCAAAGAATGATGTTTTAGGGACTTTATCAGTGCAGCAAGTGGGTGTCTCGAATCTTACAAGTTTGCTAATGGAGTCACTTCAAATATTTAATAAAGCCATGAGTTTGATGCTGAAAAAGACCCAATGGATACCGCCTCCTACTAAATGTGCCTCCATGGAAAATGGTTGGCGCTTGGGTTCAACTCTATTCAGGTAGCTTTTCTATTTCCTAGTTTAAATAAAAAAGTTAAAATAATTTTGATAAGGAAGCTAGAATTTTAAAATTTTTCTGCAAAATAGCATTTCCTCGCCAAAGAAATCATAAATTTTCAAAGAGCTTAGAATAAAGTATTGCTATTCGACGGGTGTTTAATAACTAATACCATGGGGAATGGGTTCGATGATTATCAGATTATTTGCATTGGAAATTTGAGTTGCTTCACTTGTTCTTCTTAAAACAGATTTGAGAAATTTAGCAAAAATAATTTAATCCCCTCTCCCTGAAAATACGTAGATTTCGATTTTCATATAAATTTTTATCAACTATATTGGCTGTTGTAATGAAAAATGAGTTTAAATATTTGCATAAATATAATATTTTTAGGTTTTTAAAAGAAACCACTTTGAGGCGAGAGGAGTCTGAATCAGGAGAAATTGTTAAGTTTAATAAGCAGGGCGATCGAGTGGATGCACGCTATAACATACTTCATAAAGGATTTCATGGAATTGACTCACAAGCAAATACAGTTATTGGAAATTACAATCCAGTTCTCTCCCAGAATCCTGTTCGAATCACTAAACCTGATTTCAGATGGCCCGGAGGTGGCATGTCAGTTCCGTCAGGAAGAAAACTTAGTACACACTTAGAGGTAACACTGAACAATCGAATTTGAAACAAAATATTTTAGATTGTCACCGTCGCAGTGGAGCCCTTCGTGTTTGTTTTGCCGCCGGATCCTGCTACTGGCAAATGTCGAACTGACATTAAAACAACCAATAAAAAGCCAGCAATTTCTGTAAATTGTACAAGATATATCAACAATGGTAAATTTTTGGTATTTATATACATAATAGGAGTATATTTTATATTTGAAACAAAAATGTTTCAACAGTTTTTGATGATCTGCATTTTCAAAGTAAATTATATCATACTTGTTTACTTATCTTCACATATTGTGTGAGTTCTTCATGCCAGTACAATGATTAAATGATTTTGTTTGTAATAGTTTAGCTACTGTTACCATAATCCTTCAACAGAAAATATGCCCTTTTACACCAAATTGTGCAATGTTGTGCAATATTTGTTCTACTGTTTCATCAGCGTTATTTTAGTTATACATTTATCTATAAGAAATCACAGAAATATCGAAATTACAAAGTCATTTCGATGCCTACGCATAATAATCAATAGTGTAGGTTTTATAAGTTCAATATCTTTTGTGTGATTAAATTTCAAATATGATCTACAAATTCAATGCATGAGTGGCAAAAACGTTCATTTCTCATTATATTCTGCGCAGATATCTGCTTTATTAAGAAAGTTATCAATTCACATTACCATACATCATTTCTCAGGAACAGAAGTATTCTTCGCCAGCTGTTCCTATACATTCTGAATTTCATGAAATCGTAATATCAAATATATTTGACTAAAAATTACTGACAAATAATTGTTGAGTAATGCAGCATTAATGATGTATGATGTATATCAATTTTGTGTGTCACTTTTAGCACTTGCTTGTTACTTGCAATAATTTTCGAAAAATACCGTGAAACTATATTCTTTTGTGAAATATAAGAATACTCTTACTGCATGATTTTGTGCTATCCCAATATAAAAAACAATCAATAAAATATATGGATATACTTAGATGTATACGTTGTATATCAGTAGCATAAAATAAATTTTAGTTATGCACTATATATTTTCGTTGCATAAATTTTGAAAAAAAAGCCTAAGAAGCTTAAATTTTTTTTAAATTAATGTGGGCTTGTTAAATTCAGGTCACAAAGACATCTGAACATTGCTGATTTCAACATCCTAATGCAAATAGTTAACTTCAGCGTCATGTAGTCGATAGGAATTGATTGACATGTGAAAATAATGCAACGTTGATGAGTTTAATTCTTTTCAAATTAGAGGTTCGATAATGAATACTATTCGTCAGTAAAACTAATAACGTCCTTAATAGAAGAAATACACATACATGTCTCTTATTCTATCACTATTTATTATTTCAAAATTTAGTATGATATAAAGCTTGCTTACTTGCTTGAGATGAACAAAAAAACATGTAATCAATAAAGAAACAAGAAGCGTTTTGCCATATATATATATATATATATATATATATCATAGAAACGGTTTATTTCGTCAAATATAAGGGTCTGGAAAAACTAACATTTTCAAATTTCGTAGTTTATACAATCAAATTCAAGCTGTGCAAAATACCGTAATAACCCGGAAATATCATTCATCAGCATATCACACATGGAAATTTTGCAAAGCCACTCTAATCTCAGGCTGCATCCAGTCTGAGATGGCCAGTTGCCCCCTCCTCCTTTCTACCATCAATCTTTCAGAAACTCGTCCCCTAAACTTTATAATTTAAGCAGTAAATTTCTCTTAGTTAACATACAGGCACCACAGTAAAACATAGCGAAACACCCAAAAATTTAATCTAACATTTTTTGAAATATTAAAATTTTTTTCATAATGTTGCCTATCGGCATTTCTGTAAATATGTAAGAGTAATTTTTATTTTGCAATTACCTCCTCTATCCTTGTCAGTTAAGAAGTTTAATATGAGATTTCCTTTGAATTTAATCATATTAACTTCTTTATTTAAGAAAATTAATTGAGAAAAATATTCAAGAATGCTACAAAAGTATTTTGCTTAACTTAATTACTGATTGAAAACGGTAATCTGGTTAAATGAAAAACACTGTAAGCACATTTCGATTATCTCTCATTCTAGACAAAATATATTCAGCTGAATATATATTGTCGTCCATTATTTTAATGAAGTATATTTAGAATTGCCTTCAATTTATTGCTAAATGACAATTCCTCTAAATGTTAAATTACATGACTTATCGCGATTGAATTGAGTTAAAAAGAAGGAATGGGCATTAGGTATAACATTCCAAATGGTTGCTTGCAAAACAAACACAAGCACGAGGAGGATGTATTTTTTTTTAAAAAAACAAGCCACTTCAAGAANAAAGTTCAAAAATTGGAAAAAAACTAATTATGCACATTTACAAACAAACGAAATAAAAACACATAATTAGGAACACATCAGTAAATTTTTATGCTCAGCAGATTTTAATGCAAGTTTATTACAAACAAACATTGTCATAAATTTTAAAATATCAATTTCTACTGAGCACAAAAGTAAATTATCCAGTAAATTTTGTCCAATGAGTGATGTTCAACGAGATTTTATTAACCTCATTTTGGAAAGCACATGTTCACAGGCCACTACAGCATTGGATAAAGTAAGTGCATTTGTAGATTTTGCAAAAATGCTAGTAATGCTGATCTCTATCATAACTAATTGCTGCTTCTTTTTTCAAATACTGCTCCAGGTGATTCTACAAAATTTTCATGGCGTTTTGCAAAGGGAATTAGTTCTTGCTCTAATTCCACATCATCAATTTCAGCAAGTGAAACGAGACATTGTATGAGAAATGATTATATATATATATATAAATATATATATATATATATATACCGGTATGAAATTTTCTTCATTTTTTGAAAACATTGTTTGGAATTTGTGAAAACAAAGTGTGTGGGTTTTTTTCTTGTACTTAAATAATGTCAAAATTTTTCGAAATTTATCAGAGTTATTGAATTAAAAATTACATAGCTAGTTGTTCATTTTGAAATCATTTTATTTTTTATTTAAAAAATTATGTGTTTGCCATCAAGCAAGGCTACCTGTTTAAGCAATGAATTTAAATGTATATATTTGCAAACATTATTCCCTCATATATTGTCTTTATACGATTACTTCTAAGTTGACAGTAAACAGTTTTGAATTTTGTTTATGCCTTAGACTACACAATTTTTAAAATGAATGAAGTAGCTTCCTTTAAAAATCCTGAATTTTTTATCGAGTGATTAAGTGTATTTAGTTAATCTATACTCTAATAAATATTACCTAAAATACATACTATTTAAAAAGTAATGGGTGACTCTGTTTTTGTAAAATATTCAATTGAAAATTCGAATAACACAAGTTGCAGTTAATCCCTAATACTTCTTGTATTATTGAAGACTAATGCTATAATGCTTTTATCAATAATTCAATCTCTTTCTAAAATAATTATTATAATATAAAGACTTTGAACATTTTTGAATAATGTTTTATTGCAAATGTTTCGACAAACATTGTTGTCATTTTCAAGCGTTTGGGAAATGTTCCCGAGCTTTTTCTTTTAGTAATTCAGATCTTCAGAATATATTTAGATTTGTTTGATGTCTTTGTTTATTTAATAATGTTTTCTTAATTAATTTTATACACATTGCTTCTGCGTTTTTATTTTCACGATGTCTTATTAGTATTTTAAAATTTTTCAGCTTGGGTTCACATCCATGTATATATATTTCGGATTGTAGATGCCCTCTTATGTGTTCCTTTGCACGAGTTTCTAAATGCCTTCCGGTCTCTGCCTTCACAGTCGTATGAATAAACGATATCAGAAGACAATGAAATGGGTATATGATCTTTATTAGGGAATATTTCCATGGTCTTTTCGAAGTTGGTAATTCCTTGTTGTATGATCGTATTGTTTTCTTTAGTTGTTCTTCTCGTGATGTATATAGATAAATTGTGAATTATACTATTAAGAAAACATAAAATGCGCAGGTAATTTTTGTTGAATAAAAATTTTTTTCTAAATCGTTTTAGATAATCTTTAAATCCTTAATGGTTAAACAATTCTAAAACAAATTTCAGTTAAACGAAGTATGGGGTAACAAAGTCACCCAATTTAAATAAGTCTAAAACTGTATAAATAGATTTTTACGTATGAAAATTTGTAAATTCCTTCTTTAGCTTTTAAGCAAAAATAATTTTTAGACGCTTTGCCTAAAAATCATCTTTAAATTTGCAGGATATTTTTACAATTAAAGCTTTTGATCCAAGAATTGGAGGAAGAGTAAAATTATAACCTCTACCCTCCCCAAGTCCCACATTTTCAAGAAGCTTGACACGCTGACGACAAACAATGTTTTGAATGCATTTGGCCCAGATAATAAAATTTCAGGGTGAATTCGAGCACTTCCCTTTATTTCCCCGCAATCATTTCAATTGGTTTTGTTTGCATTAAACATGCAATAGGAAAGGAAAGAGGAATTAGATTAGATGCGTAGTAATTTGCTTAATTTAATCAGGAGATAATATGTTAATATATATATATATATATATATATATATATAAAATTCAAATTCCTGGATTCCTAAAATGAATATAGCTTTTTTCTGAGATTGTCTTCTTCACGCAGCAATTAAAATATGCAAAAATCTTAGCATAAAAAACTAAAAGGACTTAGACTTTCACAATATAGATGTCATTTGGGTACGAACTAAATGAATATTTATAAAATTTTCATGAAATCATAGCATTAGGGTTTTTCAAGCATGACATTACTATATCAAACTAACAATCATCCTAAAGCAAAAGTCATAAGCGGATTAATTTTCGGGTAACAAAGTTACGCCTTTTTCTACAAAAACACGTGCAAAAAATTATTTACCCCTCCTTTAAGAAGTTTCTCGCGGCGCCCTTGATATATATATATATATATATATATAGCATTTCACGGAAAGAAGACCACACAGATGTTCCATAAAAAAGATCACATATCCATTGGATTATCGTCTAGTATCATTTATTCATACGACGATGGTGAATGTTCAAGTTCATACATTGGCGAGACTAGAAAGCAAACGAAAATATAATAGGTGATCTGCAATCAGAAATATACCTGCATGGCTGTACACATAAGCTGACCCATTTTAACTTAATTGCAAAACATCATGAAACTGAAAACATTGTTTGAACTGTATTTTTCAAATTATTTCTAAGCGTTTGATGTGTTAAATCTAAGATTACGTATACTACACTTGGAATTTTTATTGTATGTGATAATATGAAGATGCAATATTACTGAATACATTTCAATATTTAAAGTATAAATAAAATTGATGAGAATATTCAATGTCCACTTCTAACAATTAGCAATGTGAAGGTATAACCTTAATTTTTTTAGAACCCAAACAAATGTGTTGCCATGGTTACTGCATTGATATGCTGCTCAAATTCCAACTAAATTTCACTTTCACCTACAATCTCCACATCAGCAAAGACGAATCGTTTGGAAACTCTAAGCCAGTACGTTTTTAATTCTACTCTTTGTCAACATAACTCTTGTTTAAGAATTTCTGTAAAGCTGCGTTTATGCTTACAAACTTTTCAACTATTTTTTCGCCCAAGCTTTGCAATGCATAACTTTAATGTTCACTTTGAGAATTTTTAATCCTTTGATTTTTTTAAATAAAGTTTCGAATGTTCTTACGGATATTTCAATGCTTTGTAATAAACGGAAACCCATTTTGAATAGTAGTTAATATGAATTTTAATATATTTTTTTTCAAAAAAATCATAAGCACCTTGTTATAGTGTTATAGTATAAAAAAATTTTAAAATTTTTAAATACTTAGGAGAACAAGGGTGAAAAAATTACAATTCTAAATTTAACGATTATATATATCAAAGATCTATTGAAAAGCACAAACATAAAATGGAAACAATAACTATTATTATAATTATATCTCCACACAGTTTAGCGTTTTATGTTTATCGCAGCATTTTACACAAAAATATAACTCAATTATAATATATATATATATATATATATATATATATATATATTGAAAAATGTTTTATTGCGACATGGTTCGACAAACATTGTTATTATTTTTAAGCATTTTGGAGAAATGTTCCCGAGCTTTTTCTTTTAGTAATTCAGATCTTCAGAATATATTTAGATTTGTTTGATGTCTTTGTTTATTTAATAATGTTTTCTTAATTAATTTTATACACATTGCTTCTGCGTTTTTATTTTCACGATGTCTTATTAGTATTTTAAAATTTTTCAGCTTGGGTTCACATCCATGTATATATATTTCGGATTGTAGATGCCCTCTTATGTGTTCCTTTGCACGAGTTTCTAAATGCCTTCCGGTCTCTGCCTTCACAGTCGTATGAATAAACGATATCAGAAGACAATGAAATGGGTATATGATCTTTATTAGGGAATATTTCCATGGTCTTTTCGAAGTTGGTAATTCCTTGTTGTATGATCGTATTGTTTTCCTTAGTTGTTCTTCTCGTGATTTTATAAATGGTAACTTCCAGTATATATTTGTTTTGTATTCATTATGTGTAGAATTTGAACCTTGTGTATTGCATGAACATTTCTTATCCAATAATTTTACATTACATTTAACTAGCCTTTACTGTCTGTAATTGTACAAGAACATATATATATATATATATATATATACATACACAAATGTACAAATATATATATTTACACTATGTACAAATTTACAAACAGGCTGTAACTAAAGAAAGAAAAACGCTAAAAAACAACAAATATATACAACTTAAAAATATGTATTTTTCCACCATAAATTTAGTCGTTTTTATGTGCCGAGTAAAAATTGTTTATTTAATAAGTTTTCTTTAAGCAGCTTTTTAAATTTATATATTGTCTTTGCATTTCTAATATTTCTTGGCAGATTATTCCATAACTTTGCGGATGATACGCAGTATGATTATTGCCAAATTGATGATTTTATTCGATATTTACATATACATTTTTTGTTCTTGAGTTAATTTTGATTTTACAGTTTATTATATTTTGCCTATTAATTACATATATTTGCTTATACCAATTGATTAGACAGGGATACTAAATGAGATATTTAGGTGCTAATATTTTGTGTTATTTTAGAATCTGTCTGGAACATTGTCTATTATTGTGAAACATTGTTGCAATTGACCTGTTGAAGACTTTATTTACGAATTAGTTATAATTACAGAAACTTGGCTTAAGCCTGATATCGACCCTAACTTGTTTAACCCAGACCGACAATATTTTGAGGTTTTTACTAAAAATCGAATAGGTAGAGGTGGTGGACTTATGATAATTGTGCCAAAATCTTTAAAGCCAACACGTAAATCTGAATATGAACTTAATCACGAAATATTTGAATCGCTGTGGATAGAAATAAAATCAATAGAGAACTGTTTCCAAAAAGATTTAATTAACATAACTTATAATCCAAATAAAAATTACCTAGTCGAATATTTAAATTATAAAATATACGAAATATCTGAAATATGTAGTGATTATAACTCTCTAAATATATTCGGTGACTTTAATATTAATTACTTTAACTCTTATGAACGAAATTCTATAAATGAATTGTGTGCTACTTGTAATCTTCATTGTATAAATACGGTTTGTCCAACTCGCATGAACAATTTAATTGATTACTTTTTTACTAATTCTGAAGTTTCTTTCAAATCTTTAATGTTTGAATCATTTAGTGATCATGCACTGTGTACATATATTAGTAACAAAACTACTAAAAGCAAGCAATTTAAAACCATAAATGCAAGAGACTATTTATCTTACTCAGATGAAAAAATGGAAAAGGCCCTAAAAAACATCCCATTTAACTATATTTACATATTAAATTCTGGACCTCAAATGGTTAACTACATTGCAAAAGAAATCTACAAAGCATTAAACACTGTTGCCCCAATTAAGAAACGACGGGTTAAGATTAAAACAATTAAATTTCCCTTTTCAAACACCGACGATAATCAAGTCCATGAACTAGTATCAATTAAACGAGAATTATTTGATCTTGCGAAATCCGAGCCGACAAAGACTAATTGGACCAATTACGAAAAATCAAAGAAAGTCATTAAGCAATTAAGAACAAAAAATTTAACTAAAGCTCGGCAAAAATTCTTTAACCAATTAAATTCTACTCGAGAAAAATGGCGATACATCCATAAATTTATCGGAAAATCTAAAGGTCTTTCATCCGAAATAAATGAATTAAACATCAATAATACTACCGTTACAGACAAAACTCAAATACTAAATCATTTAAATTCAACATTCAAAGAACTTGGAAATTTCAATTTCCCATCCTATAAGAAAAAACAAAATTCTGATAATCTCAAACAATCAAAACAATTTTCCTTTAGACTTGCTACAATCAATGAATTAGAAAACATTGTTAAAAAACTTGATACCAACAAATCAACCGCTTCTTATAATCTCCCATTTTTTATTATTAAACGTTTTTTTCCTATTTTTGGAGAACAATTATTAGTCGCATTTAATCAATGTATTATTGATTGTGAATTTCCAGACTTACTAAAAAAATCGTATATAACTCCTATATATAAAAAAGGTGACAACCTAAACGCAAAAAATTATAGACCCATTTGTATTACACATCCTTTTAGCAAACTCTTTGAAAAACTGTTGTATATTCAAATAAACGCATTCCTAAAATCTGAAAACATCCTATCGAATAAGCAATTTGGTTTTCGTGCTGGGCATAGCACCCAGGACGCAATTTTATCGATCACGCAACAAATTAAGTCTAATATATCTCATAATAAGTGCAGTTGTGTAGCATTACTAGATTTAAGTAAGGCATTCAATTCAATGAATTTCGATATCTTGCAAGACAAGCTTATAAATTATAATTTTGGTGTTAACTCAATTAATTTAATTATGAACTTCTTAAAAAATAGACAGCAGCGTGTAATATTAAACAGTAAAAAATCAAGTTATGTTACAACCGACCGTGGGGTGCCCCAAGGTACTGTACTTGGCCCTATTTTATTTGCAATTTTTGTAAATGATATAATAAAACATGTTAAACACAGCGACATCTACCAATATGCCGACGACACATGCCTAATAAGTACTGCAAAAAATGCTTTTGATGCTACAAAAAACCTCCAAACAGATATAGAAAAATTAAACAATTATTTTACTAATAATCAACTGAAACTAAATATTGAAAAAACTCAATTTATAATTTTTTCACCGAAGGCACAAAGAAATCTAATTAATGATATAGAACTAAAGATAAATAATGAGTCAATAAAGCAAAGTGAATCAGTCAGTTATTTAGGAGTGGAGATAGATAATGAATTAACATTTGAAAAATTTCTACTGAATAAGATTCAAAAAATGACTGCAGGCATTAGATATCTTTATCACTTACGCAATGTAATATCAAGCAATTATCATAAACAACTGATACATGCTTTCTGTTTGTCTCATTTTCAATACTGTTCTTTTCTTTTAACTAACCTAAATTCGAAACATCGTACGCTTCTATCAAAGATATTTAATTGGTGTATAAAAACTCTAAACTTTGCACAAAAGCATGACGAAGCATCAGTATATCGTAATAAATATAAAATATTATCTCCGTTCTATCAAATTCATATGCATATGCTATCTATCTTATTTAAATTCAAATCTCTACAAACATCTCTCCTTTTCCTTAATGACTATATTAAATTAAATGAGCGATCGCAAAAATTTTTGAGTTTAGATAAAAATTATAATGGCTTTCATCACATATCAATTAAATTGTGGAATAATTTAGATAATGAAACGCGAATAGAAAAAAATTATAAAAAGTTTAGAAAAAAATTGAAACAATTTCTTCTAATAAAACAGTATACATTAGGGGACGGTAATACACTTCATGCATTCGAAACATACATCTAACATTGAGCATATACACAAACATCCACTCAAACATTATTATATTATTATATATCGTACATATTAATTTGTAGTTATTTATTTGTTTTATTTTATTTTTCCTTTGTCATGTGTTAGTTTGTAGATCTTGTATACACATAAGCGCAATAAATTTGCTCTGACTCTTGTGGATATCCATTATTTTTGAGATCATTTGTGATTTTATCCAAACTTTCTGTTAAGTTCTTGTAATTTGAGCAAGATTCAAATATTTCATTGGCTAGGCTCGAAATGGTGTTAATTTTATGACACTTATCGCAATTCGAACAGAATGATATGTATAGGCCTGTACATGTCGGTTTTTGATACCACTTATTCGAAATGTCATTCATGTGCTTAGTTAGAGTAATATCAAGGAAATTTAGCATATTGTCCTTTTCATGTTTAATTGTGAATTTAATTTCAGTCATACACTCATTCAAATATTTCAGGAATTACTAAATGAAAAAGTTCGGGAACATTTCTCAAATGCTTTAAAATGACAACAATGTTTGTCGAAACATGTTGCAATAAAACATTATTAAAAAAAATATATAGGGTAGACCAGAAGTAACTACGTTTCAAACAATGTTACGTATTTGGCAAAAGCGCACGCACATTAGATAGAGGTACATAGTAGTTAATGAAAAAAATTGTCTTAGTCCTCGTATGGATCAACTTGCAAGTCTTTAATCAGTATTCACAAGGAAAGTAAGCGAAAAGTATGATTGTTGTTGAATTATTTGAAAACTTTTGTAAAAGGCGCTTTGATATCACCAGTGGTTTGTTGTTTCTGTAGACGAGTTCTTCTTTTTATGATGACCTCATTGAGAAACGTAACTGGGGTGAAATCTGGACTCATTTTTTACCATGAAGTGCAGCTGAATTTGCACACACTCTGGAAATTTTTTGAACTAGTTGGAAAGTGTGCGTAGGGGCATCATTTACTCCAAATCGCAGATTTCATGAATACTGAGTCTCTTAAAATCCGGTACAAACTCGCCTTGGATCATTTGTGGAGACATTGGCTAGGTACATATAGATGCATATCAATCAAGGCTGACTCGGAGGAGAGGCAATGCAATAGATACAATTCGTTCAGAAAGCGGAGTGTTAATTTCCCGCACTGTAATTTGTGAAAAGAATATATATATTCTATACGCTGCTTCAAATTGTAATTCAAATAACGAGCTGTGTATGCGATGGGTCGTTACTGCTATGGTTGTTGCAGGTTACAAACTAACCAAACAATTTGAATAATGGGATTTGGAATACAGATTCCTAAAAATGTAAATGATTTACAGAATTGGCTGGCTGCATTTCTAAATTTTATCAATATCATTGGAGTGAAATAGATGAACTTGGAATATTCGATTCAGATAAGAACCATCTATTGGAGCTAAGTCAATATTCCTGCGGACACATAATTCACCTTGTCCAATGGAAAACATAGTTTTACTGCTATTTACTCTGATGATGATATTATTTTTGCATTGTATTTGTATTCGAACTCTAGAAAATGTTATGAGTTGCTTCAAATGTAAACACTTTGCAAAAAATCGTCGCGTCTGTAAGCAACATTGGGGAAAGAGATCATATCAGAAAAGTAATTCTGCTTTGCTAAAGAGAGTATCATAAAACGGTCTTTGCTATATTAAAAATATTAACAATTTTTGAAATAATGAACGCCGTTTGCAAATATTTTTTTATTTGGAATAAGTAAATAACTACATCTGATGATATAATTACTTTCTAAAAAGCCTTCCCCTTATATCGACAACTAGTGCAGCTTAATTCATGATGAAATGTATGTAAAGCTTTCAAATTTATTCTGTGAAGGTGCAATGTATGGAAAAGCATTTGATAATCGTTCGGAACTGGCAAATACCACTTAGTGTAATGGTTAAGTTACATTTTTCTATTTTAAAGACAGTTCTCTCAATTACTGCTATTTAACTATTCCATTATGTCAATTTCTGGTAATTTTAAGGGGAATGAATTTACATTTAGCTGACAACAATAGAGTGATGACAATCTATGGAAAGATAGATATTAAATGTCACAAGAACTACTATGTTAATTAATGACTGTGTGCATATCCCTAAATGCATCAGAAACTTGTGGTAAAGAAGAAGTCGAAAAAGTTTGATTTCGTAAACATTTTTGACAAAAATAATAAATGGACTGTTGACTTCAATGATGCCATTAACTTATAATGAACGTGAGAGCAATGTTTTGTTCAAGATGTCTCGATTGGCTCATGAAACTGTTTCTCCTAGTTTGATTTAGAAACAGAATGGGTCTTTAGTATTGAAGGAATGGCGCTTGGATACTGCCATTACTCTTGAAAGTGACTCTAGTTTAAAAACTGACGAGTCTCCCAAAGAATAATTGCAAGTTTCTTTCGAATAATTGTAAAAAATTTGGAAAATTGTAAACGTTAGGAGTAAGATAATGGATGATCAATTTCGAGGTTTGGTCTAAGTGCTAATCCAGAGCTGATTGCTGCCAAACTGAATATCTACATAAGATTTGTGAATAGTTTATGTAAAAGTTTGTGTAATGTTAATGATTTTTATCGGTCGGTGCATGACAAAAAACGAGGAAATTGTATAAATTTTGAAAAATAAAGTTTTTCTTGGTTGATTTTTGTCATGTTATTTATGAATAACATAACACATTAACATATTAAGGATATGTAACCATTTCAAATATATATTTTTTTAAGTTATATGTATATATCATATCTCACAATTACGAGTTTGTGCCTAAATTCCAGTTGCAATCCCCGTAATTTAATAAGAACAATTCACCCTTCGCTAATTTTGTGAAATTTTCTACTGCATGGCCTTTTCTACGAGTCAGCCTTGATATCAATGTATATTTTGAAAATTGGATTTGGTAACGATATTCGTTGACAATATGATACCTTTCAAATAATATAAATTTTCAATAATATTCTTTTTTGAGACAGAACTGTTAATAACATCTAAAATTTTATATGTATTTTCAGTAACAGATAGTTATCATTGATTTGATAAATCAAAAAATTTAGTAATTTTTCTGAAATTCGTTCTAAATATCTTTTATTTAGAGAATTAGCATGCATTTGATAGAAATGGTATCTATTTATTCCTCTGTTTGTGATTTAATCGGGAGAGTACTCGAATGCAACTCAGAAAATGCAGTGGTCTTGCAATTTTTTTCAAATACGTTAAGAATTTTGAAATTGTAAGACTGGCCACAAAAAGGTTCAAAAAATTACAAAATACAACGTTCTCCCAAGTTTTGCAAAATAACTCATCCAAATCGAATAATTTCTAACATTGAGAAGATGTTTGCAAAATATAGTAAGCTTTCGATTTTTGCATAATTTATACTAAGATGATTTGATAAAAAGCGAATATACTTTATTAACACTATCCGTGCAATATAAACCAGTTTAATGAGATTTTAGGAATAATGGCAAGATTGCCAAACATATTGTCCAATAGGCATCCAAGGGACATCGAAATCATGCACTTTTGACTCTTCAATGCCTTTGGACATTAGGGACATCTAAGGCCTATTATAATTATGGCCTGGGGATTTGCAGTCCCATTTGAAACATATTGATTTTTTTAGATCTTTAAAGCAACCTTCAAATAAAATGAGGCCATCAACAATAGATAATCACTTTTATACCTAACAAAATTTATGATGTGACGGCACAAAATGCAGAAAATACAGGCCTACACAAGATGTAGATCTAACTTTTCTACTTTGAGATGCATAATTTCTTTATTTCTGAAACGTTTTAATTGTTTGGTGAACCATTTGTTTGCTTCGAAGCAAATGGAATGAAGATAAGTCGACAAAACTGAGGGTAATCTGTATATTCTTTCTATTGTATACTTGGACAAAATTTTCCAAAAATTTTTTAATTGCAAGAGTATTTATTGCTTCTTGTCTTTTTTGTACTGAGTGACTATAGTAGACATTGGAAGTTCCAATGGAAATGCAATAGGAATTCCAATAAACAACAACTAAGGAAGAAAATATGTATTTATACTAATATTTTGTGCTACGTATATGGAAACAAAGGAATTATATTACTTTACGCCAATTTATATAAAAAGAAATGTAAGAATAAGTTAAGCAAAATTTTATCACTAAGTTAGAATTGTTTGAAATTTAGAATAGCTCCCTTTTACTTTATACTGTTTTATTTTACTTCAACATAAATTATTTTTAATTCTAATCAGAATTGAAATGTTTATTTTAAATTTATGTTGGTCAATGTTATTAACAAATTGCTAAGAAATATATAGAACATTTTTAAAACAATTGAATATATTTAAAATTGTAAAAATATGTTATGGGCTAATGTAATGGAATGTCAGTGCCAACAGCTTTGACTTAGTATTTGATATTTCTTGACCAGCCCACGCAAGTTGCTTTGCTTATATGGATTTCCAGCATGCATTTTTATGCATCAATTTAAGGCAGCCTGCTTAATCTAAAGCATGATATTACACTATATGTTGATTGCTGTTTATTTATTGAATTATTTATTGTATAATGGATTATCTAATGATAATGATATAACTTTCACAAAATCTTAAAGCACGTTGATATAGTGTATTTTCGAGTAATAAAAATATGTTGGAAATGTTATTGAGTGCGCAGGGGATGTCTAAAACACGCTTTTGAACGTACTTAATGGGTGAGCTTTGTACGTCCTTTTGTGTATTGGGTGGACTTGAAATCTCTAAAAGTATTAAATTATATGTAAAGTACTTTTCTAATTAATACCGCAAAAGTTCTTGAGGAATATCAGTAAGATGTTTAAGACTAAGTATAGTAAATACTTGTCAATACATTGGAAGCATTTATCTTAGCAAATGAAGAGAGACTATAGAAAACATAAAATCATACTCCTATAAAATATTATCCCAAGAACCTCAGCATCATTGCAATGTTGGAATAAAATTTCGCTTTTCTGCTTAAATCTATTTACAGATATAACGCTTTTATGGCATGCGAATCATATTTCAACCTTCTTCAAATTTTGAATCTTTAATAATCCTAAAAATCCGTCTTAAAAGATTTTCTTAGCAAATTGTAATTATTCAAGTTTACTAAGTACTGAACTTCTCAAACTTACCTACCAATATAACAGCTGCAACACACAAACCACACACATAAGCACGTACACATAAAACCGTGGCTATGCGCAAAACTACATGCAAATACCACAAACAAATCATACATGCAAGGAAGAGTCAAGGACACATACGCATACCGTAAGTACAAGTCAACTATCCATACACCGTAGGCCAAAACTTAACTGTCATATTTTAGCATAGGTAGTTCCAAAACTGAATTTTGTAGCTTCAAAATTTGACTCAGGTTAGTGTAGTTATTCAAAAACTAGTTCTGTATCTAAACTTCTACAAAAATGAGCAATCAATAAGCTATTAGTTCTTTGAAAGCTGTTAGTATCAAATAACAAGTTTACCAAGTGCGATATATTTCCATATATTAAATCGAAAACTTTTCTTAGACTATTCTAATATATACCTTAGGTAAACAATATCATCATTTAAGGTGTACTTGTAGTTCAATCGGTGCAGGGAACACCTCAGTGCAGCTTTGTCAACGAGTCGATAAAATACGAGCTGAGCCGAGCAGGGCCGAGCCATGTTTGAGTATTGCATTTTGAATAGACCGAGCTCAAAACGAGCCTTGTTTAAACATAGCTAATATGCTTTTCTGCTTTTCCATTTTCAGGCATATTTCAACATATTAGTCTCCATACATTGAACGCTATTAATATCGTCTTACAATATATTCTTACTGTTTCATTCAATATACGGTTTTGCATTCTTTGTTTTCCTATAGGAAATTGTTATTAAATGACAGGAAGAACTATCCAAAAAATCCTGAGCGAGCGCAAAGTTTCTAAGGAACTTAACTCATTGAAAAAATCTTTTGGCGAGCCGAAAATTTTAAAATCAAAATGGGCTATGCTGCCCCTAAAAGTTTCGGGTCGTTGAGGAGTTTGCCTCAGACTGGTCGTACACTGCCGGTAAATAAAGTAAACTAAAAAATTTAATTTTTACTTAACGGCAGTGTACGAGCTCTTAAGTAAAGTAAAGTAAACTAATGTAAACAACATTAACTTAAAACACGTTGATTAAGACATTTTTTTGGAGTAAGTTAAGCATGGAAATGATCAAGTTATGTTACCAATCCAGCACTTGCCTCACTTCGAAAATGCACCAAAGGCAATTAAAAATTAGCGATTAACAGATGTTTTTATAATATATACATGTATTATTATGTAACCCCGACTATATTTTGGCATACGAATTTCGATTCAGATTTACGAATCAGAGTTGTAAATGAACAGGTGTGTTCTGATCTGTAGCTGGAGTACTCCGTGCTCTTTTGGTCTATACACGACCCGTGTGAAACCAAAATTCGCCCCATTTCAATACGTACATGTAATTGCCTAATTTAATCAAATTTTTTGAGAAAGGATGAGGCAATCAAACAATAAATACCCCACCAAGCGCTCATATCCCGAAATATGGAGAATAGGAAACACTTTCATACACTCAGCGTTATAAATGTTATATTGAAAATACAAGATAGCACAAAAAATAATTTCAAATTTTATATGTAGTTGACTTAATTCTATGAGAGTGTCAGCCCTGTGACTGAATTTGAATACATATTTAAGGCTTTGTAACAATGCACTTAAAATATTTTTCTATGGCGTCCTTTAAACAATATTATAGCCGTTTTGATGTCTTAAAATTCGATATATTAATCACGTTGATGTGTCATAGTTTACACGTCCTTATACACATTTTTTGTGTTTAGATTTTTTCAGTAAATGTAGGTACTTAATCCTGAATGTTAGACCTTTATAAGTTTTTGAGGTATTGTATTTGTATTATGGAGTTTTCTGGAGATCTTGTTGAATTTTGAACAAAAATCAAATAATATTATGTTGACTTTTTAAAAATGTGTCTTGTAACTATGCAGATGAAAATCTAGCCACAGCATTAAACTAGGAACAAAAATGCTTGCATTGTTTCATTGTGGATCATTCTCATTTAGTCCTTTGAGGTTTGGCGGTACATATGAAAGAGAAAGAGAGAGAGGGAATAATAAAGAATAACAAATAACGAATTTATATTTACAAAACTAATACCAAGTTTTGGTTTAAACATAAAATTTACAAAACTAAAATTATAAGTAAGTGTACATATGCTTAAGTATACATTTATTTTATGTTTCTTTAATTGGAATAACGAGAGAGAGAACATTTTTGCAAATGACGGTGTTGAAATTGCCCGCTGTGCACTTTAACACTAATCAACAGTTTTGGTCTTCATTGTAAAAACTAGAATATACTCTACTTACTTTACCTCATGCTAGAGTGCTCTGTGAAGATGTGTTTTCCAGGATTAAGTTAAGATCCCTCATTAGACAAGATTCACTGGAAAGTCTAATTTTGTGCTCAGCGGAGCATCAAAATCTGCTGAACATAACAATCTACTGATGTGCTCCTAATTATGTGTTCTTTTTTATTTTGTTTGTTTGTAAATGTGCATAATTAGATTTTTCCAATAAACCATTAATATAATAATTATAAAATTAAATCAACTTGAAGGAAGTTAAATGAAAAAGTGAAATGTTATTACACTGCACTGTCGGAAATAGTTGTTTGGTACCCATATGCTAACTCATTCATCTTTGTTCACAATTCCTTTCTGAAAATGTCTGAATTAAACAAATATATGAGACACTAATTTAATCATTAAATATGATCTAACACTACAGTGTCAACGCCTAAGTAGTTACAAAAAGGGTGTAATTAGGGTCGAAACTACATCTCAATAGTTTCGGCCTGTTTAGAATAAGCTTAGTGTTGGAAGTTGGTAATCTGGGTATCTTACTTGCGTTCTTTATAAGGCTTTCTGCTTCTATTACTTTGTAGTGTCATCTGGGCGCATTTCTCCATTCTCATGGGATTCTTTTCTTGTAGAGGTTCTTGTCCTTCTTTTATATGTAGTGTGCATTTCTTTGTGTGTATGGTATTGCAGAATTGGTTTTGTGATTCGGAATATGAAATCGTTTTCTGGGAAGGCGTATTGTCCTTATTGTTATTAGCATGGTCATCTTGTAGCTCCTGTTAATAAAAATGAACAAACAATCAAGTACAATAACTCTTCAAAGACAGTACTCAAGTCTTTTCACCTCATTAAAATGCCATGCTCTGTATGAACACATTTAGACGATCACACACAACCAACAACAGACCCGTAAACGTAAACACACTAGATGGAAACAGGTAGTTTATTAATTTTCACAAAGCATGCAAGATTCAATAAACGTTCTGCAATATTTTTACTCTCTGGAACCACAGACCCAAAACTTTACTCAAGATACCGGCTATGAACCCAAAACAGAAACTTCAAAAAGTTGACTGAAATGAACACGCTAAAAAAGATAGAAAGAAGTGAGCAACCTCTCAAATTGATTCAAAATGCTTTACAAAATCCAATGAAATCAACCGCTCATTTGAGCTCAAAGTTTCAAGAAACCTATATCAAAGTTGTCTCAACATCGACGGTGTACTGATCACCTTCAAATTCAGGGATCTGTAAAAAAGAAGACCAGGTTAGCTTCTGTGAAACATGTTTTTTCAGGAATATTTTCATGACCGATTAGCAGGGCTTCCCATTTTGCTGTTAGCAGCTAAAGAAGCTGTTAACATCAAACAAAAATCCTTCTGATGTTAACAGCTTCGATATTTTCAAATTCAGGGATCTGTAAAAAAGAAGACCAGGTTAGCTTCTGTGAAACATGTTTTTTCAGGAATATTTTCATGACCGATTAGCAGGGCTTCCCATTTTGCTGTTAGGTCGATTTCTTCGACAATTGTAGTTTGTTTAATCCTTCTGATGTTAACAGCTTCGATATTTTCTTAGACAGAATAGATAAAAAATTTGTAGATAGGCTCCGACATTGCACGGATGGGAGCAGGGGTGATTCTTGGGCTTTTTTGACGGTTATGATAATGTGAAAATATTGGAAAAACATACCCTAAAATGCATTTCGTACTTATCTTTTTTTAAATATTTAATTTTTTGTAGAAAAATTTTTTTAATATAACCAATCAAAATCAGGTTTGAAATTCTAAGGATTGGCCATTCCACAATGTTCCCTCTTGCATTTGCCACTGGATAGAAGACAATAAAATTGTTTTTAAATAGTTAAAAGAAAGTCAATGTACATTAAAAACTATTAAAAACTACTAAACTTTAAAATGGATAACATATCTACAAAACATATAACACAAAAAACAAATATAAACATAAATAAAAGTAGTAGTAAAAATTGCATGACTAATACAAATCATCTAATGATATAATATCTGATACTTTTTAAACATTTTAAAAGTTGTACTAAATGAAAAGTTGATCATCCCTTCTTGAAGTTGATAAAGAAGAAGAAATTTAATGTTATAAATGCAGCAACACACTTGTGAAATGACTTGTGATAATAAATGAATCTTCATGATTTTCCAAATATAAAATATAATAGATACGTTAAAAGACGCCTCATCAATGCTGGTTGCTGACGTACTTGGGAATGCAATTATCTTTATCAATTATTTCAACACTGGTCAGAAATCTGACCGTCTTTGATGTGCTAAAAATGTTCTTACCTGAAAATTATGGAAGGAAGTTCGAAGACAGCTTTAAGTATACTGATATTTTAGCAGAGTTTATCCCATTTGTGGACAGGTGTTATCGGATGGTCTCTTTCTGCCGGATAGGACGATCCCCATACTTCAAGATATACCCAAAATTTCTTCAGAAAAAAATCTGCAAATTTTGCAGTGGCCTACCAACACACCGGACCTTTCATCTATAGAATATGTTTGGGGATCATGAAGGACAATTTGGAAAAGAAAAAATCCAAAAAATATGCAAAAATTGAAGCAATATTTGTTGAAGTCCAAAGAAAAAATTACCCTGAGAATACAGAAGAATTTGATGGACAGATTTTTTGGAATGTGTTCGCTCCAGAGGCAATGTTGTCTAATTTCTTATAGATAAACCTAATTTGCCATGGATTTATATAAATGTTGTTACTGTGCATGTTTTTTGAGACTTGCTTATTCGATTATTCTTATTTTGCTTTTACTATCCACTGTGGTATTTATTATTTCTTTTAGGTGTTTCTTATTTTTATAAAAGATTTTGTTGCTCATACGACATTGTAGATGTATGTGAACTGAGGTTGAGTGTAGTGCAATTTAAGAGTTTTTTCTAACACTAGAAGTACCATTCCTCCTTGAGATTCATTTTGCATGTAGCATTTCAATTAAAAAATTATATAAAAGAATAAAAGAAATTTTACCTATGGAAATTCAAATTGATTATTGATATTTTTGGAGGTGTATATACCTGCTATTGTTTTTAATGAATGCATGCGGAAGTATGCATTATACAGCTTATTAGATTTCAGTTATGCCTCCAATTTCGCTGTCCAAACTCAAAAATTTGAGCGATGCTCAGTTTACCTCCGCTGTTGGTGGTCTGAAGAAAGACGCCATCATTTCGTTGTTGCGCCAAGCGGTCACTGCTCTCTCTACCTCGACTCCGTCCTCCAATGATGGCCCTGGCATCATATCATCCTTATCTGAATCCCTCACAAAGCTTTCCTCGGATGTTTCCTCACTACAATCCCAAATGTTCTCCTACAGTGCTGCTGCCTCACGTTCTGTCTCATCTCTCCCCAGT
>CABFPE010000344.1:472012-483132 GCA_900660155.1 Hofstenia miamia | reverse complement strand
TATATATATATATATATATATATATATATTAGGGTTATCATTAAAAATTTTTTTTGTCTGATATAAGAATGGATGAAGAATTGCATGAAAACTTTGAAAATTGCTGTAAGAGCGGTTATTTGTAAAAAAAAATTCCAAACCAATAATTTTGATTATTTAGAAAATAGGCTTACTTTTTGTGATTTTTGTTCAAACTTTCTGACAAATAAATTTATATATGTATGTGGGTTATATCTATTATATTTTCTAAAAAAAGTATCCGTACAAATACATATTAGCCCTATAAGCTACTGCAATAGGTGTCCGCCAATTTCAAATTTACTTGATGTTAGGTTTTCTCAATAGGGTATTTAATAAAAACGCAGTATTCATGAAGCGTTCAGTTTATTTTTCACAATGTATTTTTTGAAATTAATTTTAAATTTAGGTAAACGTCTTTCTTTGAATTTTTATATAGCTCCTTTCATCAGCTTTACTGCTCTTCCACATATTATGCTTGTACGGGGAACGTCAATCGTTAAATTATTAGGACTCCCATGAGTCGGTAGACACTTTATGGATTGGGACACTGAGAAACAAAAACTGTAATTGTTAATCAACATATGTAAAATGTCAAGTGACTTAACTAACATTCAACTTTCTAATGCCACAAGTTAGCATATCATAGATAGCCGCATCATATTTTGTGAGTAAAACTAGGCCTCCTGCCATTGATATGCTATGAAATTAACTATGTTCTCAAATCGATGACGCAAAACAGTTAACAGAAGATACGGGATTATGACGTATGATGCTCGTGAGTTCCCCCTGGCGTTGTTAATAGACGGTAATTTTCTCCATATCACTTTCGGGAATTGTCCATTATCTAAAGTTATGAAAGATATTTAGACCAAGTCATTTACCATGCATCTATTGTAACTCTTACTTTTCAGAAATTTGCACGCCATACAAAGCTCGTACAGAAATTTGAAATCAGCTCTTCAGCCAGGACTTTCGATACATTGCTATTCATTCCTATATTACTTATACAATTGTATCAATGAATCGTAATTATTCTGTATTTCATCTACAAAATCATAATTGATCACTTGTTTTGTAGATTTCGTTCTGAACACTGAATCTAGAGTATGCTTGGGAATAAGATCGAAGGATGTTGACATCCTATGTATGGTGGCCTCTCTTTTCCTTGCTTCTCAATTTCCTTCTGTATATTGATCACCACACCATTCAAACGGCCGGTATTCACTGCTGTAATATCACAGACGCTTATCGAAATATTTTTCCAAGCAGGATATTCATCTAGAAGGCATTTCACAGATTAATAGATATCTTCTGATGAACCACTTTTGTACTTCACAACCCCTAAGTATATTTTTCTCAGATGATTTTGTAAGCAGACGGTCTGGTACTCTACTTTCTTCAATCTCTTAGCATCAAAATGTAAGCAGTAGGTTTCAGGGGGAATTATTTTCGTCATTTCTTGCTTCAGTTGTTCGCCTCATTTTATTACTGAAGTCCACACACTACTTTGAGCTAGAGTAGGAAAGTCAATTCCACTTTTATTGAGATCTTTGCAAACATCTGAAGCTTTATTCGTGGAGAGAGATTGCTTAATGACTAGGTCTGCAGCCAAATGCGTATTGTGTCGATTATCGGAATTACTTGGGGGATATCAAAATTTCTGATGCATTTCCTGTTTCAGATGAGTTTGAGTTTTCAGTTACTTGATCACTCATAATGAATGACAATTCATTATCGGGTCGGGAATTGGTATGCCAATTTTTTCTTGGTCACTTTGATGAATGATTTGTGCTCAAAAGAGCAATTTTCTCAGTCGAATAACCAACCTCGCCATCAGTTGCTATTTGTATATCATAGAATGCTTTGTCTTCATTGCAAAGCCAGAATCCGGTTCTCTCGTTGTCAAAAACTGTATTCAATGTTACCGACAATTTTTCTTCGGACGCCTTATATGATTATTGTATTCTTGTAGCAGCTTTTCAACCTTAGATGCTATCACTTGTTTACTAAAAGAAGGGAAATTGAATTTTTACCACAAGTCTATGAGTTCATTTTTTATCAGTTTCACTCTCTTTGAGCGCAATTTGTAATAATCAGCAATAATGTCTTCGTTTTTCAGCATTTTCGTAAAATCTTTCATATTGGAGATCATGTTCCTATTTTCTTTGATTTTGGTAGATTTTGCTGCCATCGGTTGAGATGCATGTGCAACTGCCACTCTTAGACATGAAAGTATAAGTCAGTACACCACTTCTCACGTCGATCTAACTGCAATTAACAATAGGTCACAACATGAATTTCCCAGGCATTGACAACCGTCATATCTATTTTTAGAAATAACGTTTGACTAATGACTTGATTAATAATATCTCAAAGATTCTGATAAACTTATCTTAGCTTATCGCTTACTGGAAACTGTTTCTTTGATATGAGATTTGACAGTTTCATTGATTAGGCTGCCTGGTCATTGTGGCTGCTTATTTTTAGAATACCTACTCAAGCCTATATTGCAACACTACAGTCATTTGTTGGTCATTATGCTCAAATTATATTGCTAAGTGCTTACATATGTACACATTATCGCAATATTTGAATATGTTAATGAAATTATTGACTTATAAGTTTAATGTAAGATAGTAGGGACAAAATTCAAAATCAATAAATACGTTGGTGCGGAACGTTTATTTGGATTTCACAGGAATAGTTTCTATTTTCATGATTTATACTAGAAATTTAATCCATTCCTGCTACAGGTTACGTGAATTTCTGAAAAAAATTTTTAGTTATAACCCTAATATATATATATATATATATATATATATAGATATATATATGTGTGTACATATATATTTGTAATGTGTAATTTTAAAGAGAGCTGTGCAAATATTTAATTTAAATTTCGGAAAATTCAAAGAATCAGCATTGTCATATGATTTAATATTTAAAGATAAAATAAACTAAAAATGTTTATACTTATCGAAAATTCAGTTAATATATAATTGCTGATGAACGAATTTTTGTGATCTCTCAAATATGAAATTGATATTATGATTTACTAAAACGAATGCATTCTACAAAATTCAAGCGAGCATACTGGCAGATTTCTGCCAGTATAGCAAGTTAAGATTTTCATAGATTTTAATGTAATTTACTTTATGTTCTTCTATATATTTACAATATCATTTATTATTTATTTCCAAAAGTTTACAATATATATATATACATATGGGAATTTATCATAAAGTGAAAATTCATTACTGCTTCTGCTTCATCAATATAGATTATCAATTTGAATAAGGTACATTTCGATTTCATCAATTTTCTCAAATTTAGTTTCTGAGAGGAGTATTTAATATTGTTGTTTTGAAAATTTCCTATGAGTAGTTGGTATTGAGTATGATTAAAAAGATTTTTTTAGGATCCTGATGTTTTGAATATAGATATTGTTGTTTATGAATTGAAATCATCTAGGGATGCGCCGGAATCCGGTAAAATCGGCAATTACACAACCGGATCCGGATATCCGGTTTTACTTGCTTACCGGATAACATATTCTGTGGTAAAACTTGATTTAAAAATAAAATTTTCGAGGAAAAAGCTATATTTTTTCCATGATATGAATGTTCTTATGGAACAAAACAAGTCTATTTAATATTTACTTATTTACTTTCATAAGACGCCAATATTTATTGAGAAATGAAGTGTTATTCATTAATAATTGGGGCGGCCACAAGTAATAGAAGTAATATTTTTTCAGTTGGTCTATTTTGCAGTCTGTTTAAAATTAGATGATTTTCAGACCTGAGATGCAATTAAATAGGAAATTATAAAGTCATAAATTGTCATATTTTTGTTTTCTGAAAATACGTTAATATTTGTGGCTGAAGAGTCATAAAGTCATATTTTGGGAATTTCATTAAAATTAAAAAAAAAACTTAAAAATTAATGCTGGAATATGACTGCCTTAAATCATTTGAACTAAAGCGTATATATTCATTCAATTTCAATTAATGTACTTCCTGGCGTAACCCCCAAGAAGTTTAATTGTAAGCTAATTGTTAACTCTACCCGACCCGACGCATTTCTAGGACGGGCCATATACCCTGGCAGATGAAAAAAGTCACTATATACATTATTATTTCATGGATTTTGCAAGGCATGAGTTGCAAAATGCGTTATTTTTTAACCACAAAAATTAAAAAAATAAATAGGACAAAACCGTTTTCCAGTGAGTCGCCATTTTCAAAGCATTAGCCAAGAGGAAAATAATGAAATAGCAAAATTGAATTTAGGTGCATCTAAGACTACCCGGAAATGATCTAGCTCCCTCCTAAAATAAATAATGAATCCCATATTTAGTACTTTGTGTCAAAACAACATTCTAATTGAAAAATAACAATAAAAAAACCTTGCATTTGATGAAAATTTAAAAAACAATTTTTAATCTATTTATGCAGAATATATATATATATATATATATATATCAGGAAAAGCGCAGTTTTTCCTAAAATGTTGGTAATTTTTTTCAAAATATTACTCTGTCAAACATTTTTGGGATAACTTGTGTTTGCTATGATTATGCCCCTGGCTACATGCCTGGCCATTTTAGAGAAAGTGCTAGTGAAACAACATAATATTCACATTAAATCTATCCCCAAAAGTTTATTAAAAAATGGTATCAAAAGCTTTTTTAGTGATCTTGTAGTCAAAATATTTGTTTTGTTGATATACTCATGTTTAATTTGTATTCCACAATCGTGACAATTAAGTCTTTTTGTTGTTGTTAATATGATAAAGAAACGTCGGTTTTTATTATAATCGATTAAAAAATGATTAAGAATTCATGTGTTTAATTTGCTTTTCTGAAAAGCTGAGCGTTAAATTTAGCTGAACATCTATTCAATTCAACTGAGAAAAAGTATAAATGACCACTTTGAAACCACTCTCCGTAATTGTACATGTTTTGGAATAGTAAGGTCGTAATCAGGAATGTGAAATAAATTATTACAGATGCATTAGTCATTATATTAATGGGTTAAATGAATGTTACTCTCGATAAAATGCATTAAATGAATGAAACAGGCCCATTATTTGCGCTATTAGTCTCATTTTCTCTGCTAAAACTAATAATTTGACAAGTGCTGTACAATAACCATTGGTTTATTCTGTCCGAAGATCTTGTTTTTACAAAACAACAAAACTAGTAGTTTTCTTATTTTTTATATCTGATTCATATGTTGATTTAGATCCACACTATTTAGGCAAAAAGTACACATCACCCGATTCAATATTTGAAAAAATGTTTTAATTTTCATATCATATTTTATTAAATGCATTAATGAATGTATTCAAATATTCACAAAATGAATGGTAATCAACATTAATAATGCATTTCAATATTTAAAACGCTGGTCGTACAATTCCTACACTCTGTATATTACTAAATCGATGCTAAAACAAAATGGCAAATATTATTTGAGTGAGGCTTTACCTGTTATATTCCGAAAAAAAAGTAGACGATTTTCCTTATACGTGATAAAAATTGAAAACCCTATGCTATCGTTCCAAAACCCCTCTCAGTCCCCTTTTTGAACATTATTTTTATCTTACACATACAGTACATTAAATTCTAACATGTGGGACGATGGTATTAGTCATATGTAAAAATTAGTGTTACAAAAACTCAGTTTAAAACTGTTTGAATCTCGTTAGTTTTGAAACTTCGAGAGTGGTTGAAACTGATATTTCAAAGTAAAAGATTGCCTAATGATGAAACAAAGAGATTGTGTAAGCATGTGTAAGCCAATTATATTAAGATGTAGTATAGTTTGAACTAACATTAATCTATAGTAACAACAAATTCTGACATCTATTACATAAATTACTTTCAAATTCAAAAACATACAAAAATCAAGTTTTTATTATAAATATAAATGCTTATAACACTAAAATTCTGAAATATGGCATTGAAGTAATTGAGTAAATTCTATCTTTCTAAACAAAAGACGTTGTATGCTTGAGAATCGAGTGAGGCTTGTTGGGTGGCTTGTGATGAGGCGTAGTTGCCATCACGTGATCTGCTGGGTTGATAAGTCGTGGTAAACTGCTTAGTTCATGACCATCAGCGAGAGGGGAGTTGTAGTTTCCAGAAGGGAAATGTGATAAGCAAACCTAAAACCCAAGAAAATAGTTCTTATTGAAATCAAATTGCGGATATCATTTCCTAAGGTTTGAATGAAATAAATTTGAGTCTATTCAAGAATATAAATGTAATATACACCTATTTGTTAATAGTCAATGGCTTTCTAGTAATGCTGCTTTACTAAAATTATTCTAATACACTCTATTTCTCTTTACTATCCCTACGTGAGAATTGTGCATGTAAATCTGGAATCATAATTATCTACCAGAATTATCTACTTTCAATTTCTACATTTTCTCTGTGCTACATAATTAGGTCTCCTTTTTAAGAACACATCAAGCAAATTATGTTTCATTAAGTTAATTAGTAGATTAAACAGTTAAATTTGTATGAATGAAAAAAACTTTTACAACGCGGGTTAAATGTAGTACTAATATGCATACCTGATGTTCAGCGTTGTCTTCACTGAGTCTGCATCTAGGAGGGGTTGGCGGTGGGGTATCTCCGCATCTGCGAACGGGTGGAGAGGGTGGCGATCTCTTACCGAGATGTAATTCAATCAACGGAGTGACTTGTGACACAGAAAGCTTTTCAAAAAGACTTGCAAAGGTTGGACGAGATTCTGGTTCATCTGCCCAAGTTTCAAGCATAATCTCGTAGAGGACAATTGATGCATTTAAAGGTCTCTCCATACGATGACCCATTTGCAGTGTCTTGAGAAGTTCGCTGCTGGGAATATTCGGATATGGAACCGCACCCAAAGTGCATAGTTCATAGAGAACCACCCCGAAAGACCATCTAGATGTCCACAGTTAGTATTAGGGAAAATTCGAAAACAAAAAAAAATAAAACTTCTGCATGTAAATTTAAGCATATGATATGAATAGCAATACAGTATCTTACAACTCACTAGAGGTATTGTTGCATGTAGTATAAGGACAGCAGAGCCTGCATTTCGTACTCAATTGTTACTCCATTCAGCCTAACTTGAATTAAAGTGTGATGAATATTGGATTTTTCCACATTGGCACATTTACATTTTTAGTTGTCATTCATATTATTCAACAGTCAAAATATCAATTACATAATTCATTCGAAAGTGTATTTAAACATCATAATTATGTTACGTTTCATGGAATAGCAAAAACCTTTAGTAAATGCATTGCGCAACATCAAAGTAGAATTTGTTTATCATTAAAATATTTTTGATCTTTTTCAAAATTCATTCGTACTTTTCATTCGTAGGCTAAACTGAGACATACTATCACGTTCCCAATCAATTCATAAACAAATGTTGGTATTGTAACAACGACTATTTTTCTGTTAGATATATATTTGAAATCGACTTCTATTTCGAATGCCGTTTTGGTAATTTCTTGAAGTAAAACACTCCTGGAATAAATATTCACTTTGCATACTTGCGAATGTTGCAATAATTGCGCAATATTTAACTTCTTAAAACAGCTAAGAAAGCGTAAATTAATCGAAAAAATTACATGATAATTCAAAAACATACAGCTAGCGATGTAATTGCATTTTCTGAGCTTAAAATTGAATACACCTCGGTGTCGTCTATTACTGCTAGCACGCTGACCTTTATAGTGCTAACGGAAATTCTTAATATGCCTTTTTTAAATAAGTTTTCAAGTAGTTTAGGTTTCCTGCAATTACATGACTTGAAACACTATATAGAGATTACATGATAGTTTTTAGCGCACACTCATGTCATACATTGCATTTATGACCCGCATAATAGCAAAAAAACTTCATCATTGACATACGAATAGCAATTTCGACCAAAGATACACATTTTATACCCGATGTCCAGGTTAAACAATAAAAATCTCTAGTATATATGACGATGTTTCAAAATTGTGAATACCTATAACGAGTAAAACGTCTGGAATAGACATAATATAGTTTTTTCCTAGAGAAAATAAGTAGGCAAAATTCGTTTCATATACCTAGTATGCTCTTTTTGAATAGTAAATGGTCTCTGCAAGGACGAAATTTTACTATTGAAATGTGTATAAAAACTCACACGTCACTTTTTGTAGAAAACATTCCACTAGCAATAGCTTCAATCGACATCCATTTGGCAGGTAATCGTCCAGTACTTCTAAACAATTAATATTAAAAATTGAAAGATGAATTTAGAGTTAGAAATCGAAATCCTGAAACGATAGAAATTAAACCAAACTAGCATTAGATTTGTCCAGAAAAGTTATTTAACGAAGCGTTGGCATTATTTTCTTACCTTAAGTTAGGCTAAAAGATTCGATATCAAAAGCAATCATGTTGAGGAAGGAATTTTGAATGAAACGTGAGGAGCAAAATCATATAAACTTAATACATAAGAAAAGTTTAAAACACCCAACCCCACACGTGTCCTGCTCAAAACACAAACCGGTTCTCCCAATTAACAAACAATAAAATTGAGGAATATTGACACATCTACTGATGAATGTGTTTCAAGTTAACGGTGACGGTTTTGCTAAGGTTTATTGCTATGCCTGAAGCACTTGAAACTATTAATTTTTTTTCATGAAAATTCAAATTTTCTAAAATTCATTGGTATTATCCCTATAGTTAAGATTCTGATAACCATGAGTCTTAAATCCTATGGGAGCAATACCTAACAGCAATTGTTCCTTTAGCATTTGTCAGGTATGATGAATTTTAGGAAAAGAAAGCATCACAAAATTTAAAAAATTCTTGGGTAGTTAAAGGCTACAACAAATACAACATACCTTGCGACATAATCAGCGTTATCATAAGCGTAACGAACCATCGCATAGTCGCCAATTTTTACATTATAATCAACCGTTAGCATAACATTTCTACAGGCCAAATCACGATGAACCAATTGGTTAGAAGCAATGAATTTCTAAAGAATGTGTGAACTAAAAGACAAGCTAAAACTTTATACCATTCCATTGCAAATTTGGCGGCAGAAATCGGAAAGGAGAGCATCACTTGGTGCGATGATATCAGTGTTGGTGGAGCGCCACATTGCAGAACGCGTCATACTCTTCAGACTGTTGTAGGCAGGATTGGCAAACGGGTTTCCGTTACCAGGCGTCTAAAGTAAATCAATTAGAAACAAGGATGATAGTGAGTGTAGATGTAGTTGAATTAATGAGTCATTAATTACAATGAAAGACTTAACAAAACCATTATATAAACAAACAAGTTTAAACTTTTCAACGAAAATCTTACCTTAAAAGCGCGAAGATAAGAGAGAACATCGCAAATACAAGGATCTTCTAAAACTACATACATTGCATCACAACTTGTATTACAACCAATCATTCTTAATATGTTCATATGACGTAAATGCTTGAGGATTTCAATTTCTTCCAAGAAACAACACTTGTCGGTCTCCGAAACCGATTCTAAGAAATGGCATTCAATTTACAAAAAAACACAGAATTTATATACCAGAGAGACACTTTACAAGCACATTCTCAGTATTAGTGCTCTGTAAGGCATTGATAATGCTTTCATGTGAAGATGTTTTGTTTATAGAATTACTTCGGGTATAGAATCCCTAAAAAAGAACATTAAAATATAATAAATTACATGAACAATCTAAATTTTACATGAGAGATTTAAAATATACAATTTAAACGGGAAACTTCCACTGTTTAGTGATGTTAAGATATCCTTTATGTAAAAACTGCTCTATTATTTTATAATAGTTCTGCGAGACCAAAATATTTTTGATCCCAATCCCATCCAATCACATAGAAAGGTCTAGTACTACAGTCGCATTGGTCTCCCGGCACACCTTCAATTTTGACCGAAATTCTGAAATTCATGGCTCCAGTTTTACACATTACCACGTACATATGCTAATCCCAGGCCTACTCAAATACTTAGTTCACCTTCGAGTTTCTTGAGATTGGGCCTAGTAACTCTCATGTTAAAGTGATCCAGCAAAGTCTTAATTGATAACAGACAAGGCAACCAGAAATATATAAGAAATTTGATAAAACTACCTTGTAAATAGCACCATAAGATCCTTGAACTATAACATCAGACAGATGAATGTCATCATGGGACACTTCCCAACTGTCGTACTCGCGACGATGTTCGCTAAATTCCGGGTTAGAACATTTATTGATTTTCATAAAATCTGTGAGAAAAACTAAACTAAAAATTTTTAATGCATTTCTAGAACATTGCAAAGTAGTAGGCAGTGAGACTATTTAGGTAATACCAAAGTGAAAGAAAAGTGAGATTTCTTCGTATATTGGAAAAGGTACAAATTTGCAATTCATTTTTAAAATAAAGTGATGCAAATAAAGAACAATGTATACACTACTACTAATACTAATAACTTTGCAAACAATGACCGAACTATATCTAGTCACAAACTTATTTAACAAATCATTCCAAATGATAGCAATTTTTTCAGGTTAGTCTGAGTCAATTATGAAAATGTGTGCGTTGCAAGGTGGAACAACAAAACTAAAACAATCAAATTGATTGGATAAACAAAACGTTGGATAACAAATACACAAATTATAAAACAGCGTAAACTTTGCATTCAGTGGAACTACTTGCGGAAAAGTCTGTTGCTATAGGAAAGTTCTAGGTCTTTAGAGTCTAAATTTAACAAAAATGAGAATCAACATACACAAAGAAACAAAAACACGGTAATGGGAATAATTCATAAAAAAATTAACATGAACATTGTTACACAGTCGATAGGGGAATTAAATTTCAACTTAAAGGAAACTTTGATTTACCATTGTGCTTGATCGCCAAACATTCCAGTGTTCCGTATACGAATTGAAACTATTAATCTTTTGCAGTTAGTTCTTATCCACTGATTACAGCATCTTTAATTTCGCTAATATTAAGAATCTACGGGTTCAAAATTTTCGAACATTTTCACGTTGCATATTAGGAATAATTGGCTATATATATATATATATATATATATATATAT
>CABFPE010000344.1:460342-471924 GCA_900660155.1 Hofstenia miamia | reverse complement strand
TATATATATATATATATATATATATATATACATTTCTGGACATTTTATGATACTTTAGGTGAAAAAATAACGAAAATCCCGCAATAATCCCTCTTCGGAACAATTTTTTTAACATTTTTTCCAGGCCACATATTTTTTATTTTGAAAATATATTATTAAACAATTGTTGCCAAAGGTAGCCTAGCAAGTCCCTCAATATAGTCATATCATCACTTTTTGGAGGTATAAAATCAATTTCCAGCAGAATTACATACTCTGCAAAGGACCGGTTATGTGATCTTGTATATCCTATAGGCGATACTTGCAAACGTACTGAGATAAATCCAAACGTAAGCTGACATGGTGAAAAACATGTTGCTGAATGTGGAGCAATTCTATATGCATACAATGCAGCATCTAGATTATCAATCAATTTTGACGATGCATTACTAGTTAGGAATCGTTCTTTTAACATTCTGTGGATTCGCTCCACACTCCCATTTCCTCGTGGGTAATATGGTGTTGAATAGGAGATGCATACACCGAATGATTTTAAGAGATATCAGAAATAGTTCACTCACAAACTGTCCTCTATGTGAATGTATATAAACTTTAAACCAATGCTTTACCATTATATTTGCAATTGAATCAGAATCAATAGATGACATTGCCACCGCCATTGCAAGTATATATATATATATATATATATATATATATATATATATATATATATATATATATAGGTGCTGCCACATGACTAGCATTAATTTATACAATACTAGCATACAATGACGATCATACACATTAACTAATCATAACTAAATAATCATAAACATCTAAATGAATATTAACTAAACAAAAATATCCATGAATACATAAGGAATTTTTTGTAAACATGCCATCTATTTTTCATATTTGTTATTGATTATGGCAAGAAGGCCGACATTTCCAGGGAAAAGGTGGCTCAAATATGTTTCAGCAGAAATTTTACAGCCTATATCTATTGCTACTCATTGAATTTCAATCTTCTGTTCAACGCTATTCACACCTGCCATACTCATATATCCATTAGTTATAAAAGATATTCATACAACAAGCAATCCAAACTTCTTACAGAACCAAGGTGTCCGGTCGAAACCAAATACCTTTATCAAGGTCAATTCTTAGTTCGACAAGAAAATACAACCGTTAAAACTACATGCAAAAAGCGCTACCTAACCCTATTCATTCCCATATCTGTACGTAAGTATCACTCAATGAATGGGGATAACTGTACAACATATAAGGCCTCTGGTTATCTTACCTTGATGCCCGAAATATCACCTTAAGTGGTGCTCATAACGACACTAATATATAAAACAACAATATACAAAATTCAAAATATTAAAAAACAACAGAAGAGGCAATTCACTAAAAATAATTATCCTAAAAATGCTTAAAGAAAAGCTAGCAAAAATCAGCGGTTAGAGAAATCAGTAAAAAGCTAACTAAACACCAAGAGAGGAAAAACTTCAATTGGTAAAAGAGCTGTTTTTCAAATGTGACTAAACATTTACACTCACCTGCCATGCAATGATGATTAATAAAATAGCAAAACGAAATATAACTGACTATACTGTTTATCCTTACACTTATTAATATTTTTTTATCAACATGCATGATAATATCCAGTTGTTTTGGAAATTCCTTAAACGTATTTTTTTCTGAAAATTTTCAATTACATAATGTGTGATATTTTAACAATATTAGAAAGAAAAACGCATGTACATATCCTAAAAGTATGTCCTTTCACATTGAAAAATTATTATTATAAGAACACTGTGGTATAAGAAAATGTGTAAAAATAAGAACAAAATAAAAGCAATTTGAGCCTTAAATTATAAAAAATAGGACAATAGAAATCTCTATAATTGTATAAATTTCATATAAAATAGAAATTTCAAATGAATATCACTTTTAACTTCTAGTAGTCTCTGGCAAAGTTGGGTATTTATGGTCAATACAAGTCAGGGGCATAAAACCGGCCGGGCCGCATTGTTCATTATCGTTTCGAGCAGCGATAAAACCACTTATGAAACACTTCTTTGTGACAGTATGAAGCCGGAATAAAGTGTGCTGAAGTTGAATACTTATGAAATATTTGCGATAGAAAAGTTTATATTAAATTTATACAGATATTGAAGTTAAAAATCAATATTAATTATTGAAATGAAACTTCAATTGCTCCTTAAGTAAACCCAAATTTTACACAAAGTTCGCAAAAAGATACAGATCTCAAGATTGTAAAATCAAATATTCCGCAATTTTCACATGCTATATATGTAGTATCAATGGCAAAACAAATCAGCAAAAAAATTCGTCAATCCAATTTTTCAATAATCTAGGGGTAATATTTCCTAAAAAAATAAATTAAATTTAGTGAAACTCGGTACGCAGATGATCGGTGTATATATTTAATAACCTCATGTCATTAGCCAAGTCACAATAATTTTAGCAAACGTCATATTTTATAGAATTAGTAAATATCTAAGTAATAACTAGATAAGTCAATAATACATCGGCAAAAATAAAAGTGGTTTGACGCCTACGACTGCAGCACTTAACTTGACATAGAAGGGAAAACAGGCCGGTCGGCCTGTCGGTTTCTCAAAGTTTCGGCAGGGGCTGGTATTATTTTTCTAGCTGGACCGTTTTTCAACTTTGGTACCGCTCTAGAATAAAATTTTTAAATTTTTAAATTAAACTCGTCAAAAGCCTTAGTCTTTAGTTATATTTTACATGTGAATGGCCCAGCCCTGGCTAAATCTGGTTGCGACACTGTACACCCTAATTCTGGATTCCTTCATAAGCGACCCCTCAAAAATATATAATAAACAATCAATAATATAAACAAATAAACAGCGATATATTACGAAATTGACACTCTATTAGTATATCGTAGCGATGCAATTATTCTAAAAGGTGTTATGTTTACCAGAGTGACAGCATAAATGGTCGTCGATCAACACGAATATGACAACACAGTTGCTAACTATCACTGCGGAAAAAATACAGACAAAGTGATGTTCTGGGACTGCATTGCATCAAGAGACAGGAGTGGCTTATTGATAATGCATAACAATGCGATAATAAAGACCGCAGTTAATCTTGAACTACTGAAAAGGAAGCTGTACAACATTATTAGGTGACGCCAGAGCATTGTGCTTCAATATGATGGCTCGCCATCCCACGTGGCCATGGGCTTGTGGCCTAGAAATTCCTCTCAACTCTATCAAAAATTGCTCGACTACTTTGAAGAGCAAAGTATCTTTCATGAAACTAGCACAACAAAGGCTTTACTAACAAGTTAAAAGTTGCATAGCTAACTGAAATATTTCAAAAAGATAGTGTTTTATAGAATGTAAAGCGGTAATTGCTTACAAGGTCCAGTCAATAAAATACTGAAAAATTTGTGACTGTTACTGAAATATATTCGTTATTGTAACATGTCATTTCTGTTAATTTTTGGTTCTGATGTTAATCATTTTTTAATAAATTTCGGGGAGTTAAACATAGAGCTTACGTTGTAGGCCTATACATTCTGACTTACTTGTGCTTAATATTTCTCAATATATAAAACTTTTTTACGCAATTAATCTGTCACCATTAACTTCATGGCAAAATATGGAATTGCGAGCATGAATGCTTTCAGAAGAATTAATTTAGTCAATTAAGTGGTTTTAGTAGATATTACATGGCCACTGAAACATTTAAAATTTGTCCAACATGAGATTTAAGCGAGAGTGAATTTCCGAAACAAATAATAAATATTACGTTTCATATTACGACTGCTAAAACCATAAAGGAATCGATTTTCGTGGAGAAAATGCTGATGGCGCGAGTTACTGTAGAAAAGGAATTCACGTTTCATTTTCAACTTATGCTTTATACTTGTGAATTTAATTACAACTACCTTTCAATTCATTCGAAAAAGTTAAACACTGCTTCTCAATTTCATACAAAATTAAAAATTAATGTTTTTACAAAATATTACCCATCCGATAAGAAATGGAATTCATGTCACGCGAAATAATGTAAAAACTCAATTTTTTATGATGTGATTCTACCAGATATCAGAAACCTTGTTTTTAGGAAATTTCAAAATTTTAGGGATTTTTGAAAACTAATATTTTTAAGCAATTGCAAATTAAAATGTTAAAAATGATTTAATCAACAAGCATGTACATTTGACATCAACGTTAACTTTAACATTTGTAAAGCTAAAAAAATATTGTTTTGGTACTTTTACACTTACATTGGAAATATTGATATTTCATTAAGAACAAAAAATTTAATTTTCTATGATTTTGAAAAATTCCTGATTAGTTACAACTTAAATTAGAATATTTCAGTGCCTAAATTCTATACTTCTGTTTGTTAGCCACAATTTATAAAAATTGCAAGTTTACTTACAATGAAGAAAAAGATATGTAAAAATTGGATAATGTCCATTGTATAAAACATTGGAATTCTGGTTTGGTAGATATAAGCATGGATATTTTAAGAAATTGACATATACTAACCTTAGACACTTATCCTCAGCAGACCACATATAGGCACTGGAGCCAACGAAACTTGAAGGAGGCTGAAAGCTACGAGAACAGTTTTTATTTTTCCTCAATACGAAGAAGAAGACACCAGAGAACATGACTATGATGAAAATGATAAAGATCACCAAGAGGCTTAATAGTGAAGCTAAAACACATTGATTAAACTGTGTGTAGTGACGACATATGTGTAACAGGGATATTCTTGGTAATTGTATATATTGTAGGACCATTGTAAAATACGACAAAAATCTAGGTGAAGGAGATTATTGGGTTAAAAGTGAGAAGTACATATGTATCAGAAGCAGCTTCACAGTTTAAGCATCCATAAAATTATTCGCTGCTTTAGAAACAATTTAACTACGAATCAATTGAATGATAAATAGAATTGTCTGAAAACTAAAAGATTGAATATAACGATTGTCGACAAAAAGTCGATTATTATTTGAGCCGCCTTTAATAAGACTAGCACAATTTTTTAAAATATTTAGATTTAGACGTTGTCGGTTTTGTATTGCACCATCAATCACGTAATTACTGCGCAATAACCTTATAGTACTTGCAGCAGCAAATAGCTTTACATTAATAATAAAAATAATATTAAAAATAATAATAAAAATATTAATAAATCTGGTAAAACATGCAAATTAGTAAAAATTTCCGCATGCTTGGAGTAAAGCTAGAAGCTTGCGTGACCAAACCTGATATGCTGTTCCAAGGTAAATCTGGAAAACTCTCAATTTAGACTTTAATTAATATTATATGAACTGATTATGGAAAAAATACTGATTTTCAAGTTTAATGCAACATTTATGAAAAATGGCGCCATTGTGAAAGTATTTAGTCTCGCATGTTAATAATGCTAGTAAGATATTCATATTTCTTTAGCATAGGTTTACGCAAGCATTAGAGCAAAGGTATGTGAATTTTTTAGTTTTTAATTAAACACAATTATCTCAACAAATTTGACAATGCTTCGTATAAATATTTCACCAATTAGCTGTCATTGCGTAAATAAGAGTAGACAAAGAAAATGAAAACCTTGCAAAATATTGATTGATGCATCACTATTAGCATTCAAAGAACAAATTATGTGCTAGATTTTATATATATAACTATATTTGCCACAAGATGCTTCTGTCTGTTGAACTCACGGGGGTTGATTCAGCCCCCCTCTTAACAAAAATTTTTTCACGGAATATTTTTTAAAGAAGTTTTATGTTACAAAATCAATCCTTACTCTACAAAATAAATCATGTTATCAGAAATATCAATTAACTTGAAAAATGCTAAATCAAGTATAGCTAGTCTAGCACTGGGTGTAGCTGTGAAATTATAATGGGTGTTAAACACGGAAACCTCATAGTAGGTATTAAATAAATTCTTAGACACAATCTTCATACGAATGTAAGAATTTTGCATCCTATATATAGTGTAATATACAATTTATATCAAATATAATGGATAAATCCAGCGTATTCAAAAAGTTAATATTCATAAGATAATTTTGCAATTGTGTAAAAAATAAAATACCTTTAACAATGAATTTTATTTCTATTCAATTGGTGTCACGTTCTATATTGTTAAGCAGGATTTATGAAATTTTCAGTCAAATAGCTTTACTCTCTCGGTTACATGCATTTTGAAAAACGGTTATGATAACAAAACATGAAATGAGATAAAACAAGAGCAACATTTAAAGTTCCCCTATGGGAAGCCAAGTCACTGATTTAAAAATAATGGAAATTATGGCACATAAACTCTTTGAATACACTATTAAAAAGAAGTTAGCAATAGAAAGAGGTTTTTTTTTCAAAATAATTGAAACGAGCATTTAGTAAGCAGATTAGGCCTTCGGTAAGTTATCAAATCAACCAAAGCAAATGTCTTTGAATGGTTAATTCTTGAAATTTCTAATTATCACAAAATGACACTTTCACTTGTCATATTTAATATAAACTTGGAAATCACTGAAAATTTAACAATTGAAGAATTTGTAGGAATAAAAGTACATGTTTAAACATCGCTAACTCGATGATGGATAAAATTTAATTGACTACTGCTTCCTATGGAAATTTTAAGAGTAGTAAAATTTCAATGCTGATACAATACAACCATTTTTAAAACGAAACCCAACTCGGTGTCAATTTTAGTTTTCAAAGCTTCTCAAGCACTGCCTATAAAACAAGATATTTGATTTAGTAGAAAACATCACAAAATAATGTGTCTTCCATTTTAAGTCTCTCAGTCTTCTATGTGCATTATTTTTAATACAAGGCAGTCGTGCTCACTTCATGTGTTAATAGACCCAACTGAAGTCTGAGAAAAGAAACCGCATGTATACGTAATGTACATAAAGATCTTGACGATTCCTCAATCTCAGATCGGGGAAATTATCAGGTTGTTTAGCGAAGATGGCAGTGGTCTATTTCAAACCAAGAGGAAACGTATCAAAGTATCAAATGAGATAACTTTGGAAATCGCGAATCTGTAGTATTGAGTCCCAACTTCTTGTAACAAATAGTTGTAATGTATACCCTCTGAAGTATGCATTATTATTTTCCTGGAAATTCTATTTAGATTTCTGAGAAAAAATTTGCGCCAGTTAGCATTTATAAGATTTCACAATAACATAATTGAAAAATTAGAAAGTTAAATTGAAAAAAGTTGGATTTCAAATAGGTGTTAAATCATTTAGTTGATTTTTTACTAAATCAATAAAGAAGGCATCGTGGATCTCTTTCGCACAGAATGAAAAAAACGTGTCTACATGAATGATGAACATGTGAACGTTCAATTCAGCACATGATGAGACTTTAAGGTGGTACATTATTATTGATTACATCTTTCAATAATAAACACTTTCTGTCTAATTCAAATAAAATGTTCATGATTTCAAAAGTCTGAAACCGCCAATTGTGTAGTTAAAATTTCTGTGAGGGGCAAATTGTACATCTTTTTTATGAAATCGTGAATTTCAGCATCGCTATTACTTCATCAAAATAATATATTTAATAAATTTATTATTAAGTTGTGTGATTTTTGCTTTATTATTACTTACTCACTTAAGTTCGAAAACGGGGGTCATAGCATAGGGTCCTGTGAGCACTCGAAATTTTGAGTCGAGTACCCGACCCGACTGAAATTTCAACATTAACAGATTTCGAGTAAGGTCGAGTCAACTAGAGTTTTGTTGATTTGATGATGAATAGTGCAGTGTATGTTTGCTTAATTAAAAAACTTTTCTACAAAAATTTCGTTGAGTCATTGGAGTTGAGCCATATTGTCTATCAAATGCCCGTTTCTAACATTAATATACTAATTAATTATTCAGTTGTTGGTTTTTCCTTGCAGATTGGATTGTTTCGAATTGTTTAACATAAAAATTTTCATTTTCTAGTCTTTCGTAAAAGTTATATTGAAACTTCATTAACAAAGATTGCGATTGGTAAACAAACTTCATAATTTATATTAAATTTAATAACATCAGCATTGATTGCTTTATAGTATATCTATATACAATATTTATCAATTACACGTTAACCAAATGTAACTGCTAGAATTCATTTTTTTCGCACTTGGAGAACAGTTGATTATTTAATGGTTATTTTATAACTATGATATTTATAGGAATTTGATCAACCAAATCTGACCTATCGATCCACTTACCCGACGTCACCTTATTTGAAAAAAACAAAAATACTAAATATAAAATGTAAATGAATTGCAAACAAATAAATACGAAATATTTAACTTTATTCAGTTTTACCTGGCGTACCCCAACTAACCCAAACTCAAATTATTGCGCCTGAACCCGGGCTGACCCGATACCCATCTGCAATAAGTGCATAGAGCCATACAGGCAATTTACTAGAATAATTCGATTGATTACTCAAAAGGATGTAGCTGTACCAATTTCTGAGAAAACGGCGCCTTCTGCAAGCATGCATGAAAGCCATATATAAGCGGAAATGTCAGTCAATAAATTGAAAACACACGCTACAGTAAAAATTTCTTTTGATAAGTTCCTAAACAGAAACTTAAGTGAAATTTCGGTTTAATTTTTCCAAGGATGATCAATATAAATGAACTTGGAGCATTTTTTCACATACTGAAAAGGTGTCATTTCAATTAAAATATGTAGAAACAGTTTAGAGATGTTGATTCATAACAGGAGGGGTGATAGAAAGAATCGTGCCTTAATTGAAAATCGAAACAAAAGACAAGAATCGGTGCCAAATAATTTTTGGAATTAACATTTGTGAGGAGTACGTGGGGAGCAGTGCAAATTCTTTAATACGGGGAATGGGCGGATGAGAGATATGCTTACTAAATGGAATTAGTGAAAAAAAGGAAATTCATATATTAACGTTAATGAGATTTTGTTGAAAGACGAAGTGGGATTACAGCTAGAAAGCTTAGCAAAGAGTGAGATACCTAGCTTCACAATTATATTTTATTGATTTTCAAAAATTTAATATTTGAGTTTTGCTGTTATAATCGCTTGGAACTAAGAACCGTTAATGATTGTAAATCAATAACAATAATCGTTAGAAATACGAAAATTCTGATTCGTCACTGTTGACTTCAAAATAGTGAACGATGAACATGTTTACCGTACCAAAACTGGCAGACAATCTATTTACGCTCATTTAACATTATTTGAAATGTGGAAAAAACAGGTAATCACAGATACAGAAAATTATTTTCTGTGTTTTAGAAAAGCAAACAGTCTATGTTGAGAAGAACAATTAAAAATGACAAGTAACAAATGATTTAGCGACAGGAAAATTTACTCTAAAAATTAGGCAAATGTGACAATGGCCTACAAAGTTGCGCTGCAAATCTTCCATGCAGTTGGCTCGTAACCCACGCTCACTAGAATTGATCGACTGAGGAATTCAAACCACAATCCCAAAACAACCCTGATTTGTGATAAAAATATTTGCTTTCATCAAATTTGTAACTAGACCATAAATAGGCAATTACTAAAATACCTTCGGTGTATTAGAGCTGATATTGGAATAAATGTATTTTTATAGTACTCAAAGACCGCCGGATGTACCCAAATGTCAATTTACAAATAACTTCTTCAAATGATTGTATTTATAAATAAACATAATATGATGCATTTCCTCCACTTGCCTTTAAGTTTCAAAGAAAAGCACAAAATTGGATGGCCTTGGTCAGTATTTAAACAATTATTGACGGAAAAGATTCACACGTTTTCCTTCCTTCATTTTACATATGGATAGTAAAAAATCATGCTTTTAGCAACAATACATGCTAAACACACAACTAGAGTAAATTGACGCACTCGAATATAAAAAAATGCTAGCACTACACATTTCCAAACTAATATTTGCAATTCAATTAGTGATGATTTTTTAAGAATATTATTTCGTTTCTTTGCTAAAGACAAGGACAAATAGAATAATAGGTCACCGAACGAATACAATAGTGTAAAAGAATAAGTAGGCTTACTATAAACATTGAAAATGTCAACAGAATCACAAAACTCAAAACTAAACAATATCATGTAGGCAAATAATACACTATGCAATTAAATTAATTGTACATCACTTTTTTAATAATGCAAATGTCATAAGATGATTAAATGCAAAACAGTAAAATGAGATAGAAAAGTTAGAAATGATAAAAGTTTCTATCGTTTATTAATAAGTGTTTATCTATATTACAGCTGATTAAAACTAAAAATAATTCAAAAAGAGTTTGTGATTTTTTTAATAAAAAGTTAATCAAATAAAAACATTTCAAAACAATATTTGCAAACCTACTATTTTTTACATCATTCTGTTAGTTTGGCATCGCATAATTCTAGCTGTGCTTGTAGAAGCATAACCCTATGCAATGGAATAACCAGAGCAAACTGATTCAAAAAGAATTTAACTATACTTGATTTTATTAAGATTAAAAGTTTGAAGTGAAAATAGCTACATCAACGCAGTTTATTTGAAACTTCTCATTTAAATTTGTAGCCTCCTAGATTAGGTAATAACCATTAAAATAAAGAAGCCCCACTATTTGACTTACGTTATCTAAATCTTCCCATGGGTATAAATAATGAGAAGTTAATGAATGTATTTCAGACATCAATTTGCTAGCTAGAAGCAATGATTGCATAAAACGAAAGACTTACTTGAAAATGATATGACATTAAGCTGTGATGAGGGTGTTGTGGCAGAAGCTGTGCGTTTTGGATTCGATAATCGTTTCTCTAAAATTCAAATTAAAATAGAAACACACTCCATGAATTGCATACTCTTTTCATATTGAATTTTCAGGTCTTCGTCGAGTGTGATTTTAAAAATGGGTTTAGTAGCATCAAGGTGGTTTCCTTGTCTTACCACAATGCCATAGGTTCGGTTCATAATTAGAGTACCAATCATCACACCTCTATCTCGTGTTCCCTGAAAAAAATATATGTATATCTACACTTTTTCAAGATCTATTTCAGAAAAAGTAAGATAAAATTCAGAAAAAGCAAGATCAATTTCAGAATAAGTAATATCAAATTTTGAAAGAGTACGGTCAAATTCAGAATGTTCAAAATATTCAAGTGCTCATACGCCAAATCAAGGTGAAGAAAACGAAGGCCATTATTGCCCATCTTATATCTTATTTTCAGCTACAATTTTTCAGATCTGCAACTTTAGGATATAGCGTATTTTTGTATAAATAGGGCGTTGCATTTTTAGAAACATATATACTTTAAACAGCCACTACCGATTATTTGACTGCCTTTAGCATTCTGCATAGCTTCTTTAGTTCTATTTTACAACATAAAAAAATATTTTGAATTTAACCCGACTAGTCTAAGACTGTTGACCCTATGGCAGGTTGTCCATGAGGCACGCAACTTTCGTGGAGATCATCATGAGGCCCCACCATGGACCCCCCACTGCACAAATAAAAAGTGTGCTTATCCATGCTATTAAACTTAGCTCAAGAATTTTTCGAAAAATTTATGCGATTATATATATATATATATATATA
>CABFPE010000344.1:406797-427724 GCA_900660155.1 Hofstenia miamia | reverse complement strand
TATATATATATATATATATAAGGTGTCCGCGCATTTCAACTTATCAAGTTCCAGGCCGAACTGAGAGAAATCTCCAGGCAGTAGTATGGTGACCACACACCTTAAATTTTAAATTTCCAGCCATTTCCAGACTGAAATTAAAGCAAATTACTACATTGGATGAAATTTCGCACACGAGTAAATCATCTGGTTATCAAACAGATATAACCATGCAATACATAAATAGTTTTTCGTATTTGAATAACCTTTCTCCACATGCTAAAAAGTAGAAAAACATGTTTTGTTTTGCTGATTATATATGTACGTGCAAAAGACTCATTTTGTTCAGTTGATTTCAAAAAAATAAAATGAGGTACATACAATTGCTAACAAATCATACAAACCACTCAAATCAGAGAAATTAATAATTTATAAATCATTATAGTATCTATATGTATTTAAACAACATTTTTATTTTGTTGCTAAAACTTCAGTATTTTCTTAGATGTCATTACTGAAACAATCTTTGTTTTTTAGCAAAGCGTTTAATACGTGGAGATTGCAACTTGACGGTTATTTTGTAATGAAGGAATTAGTTACGGAAGATCTTTCTAATTTTGATTTCGAATTAAAGTACATTCCTGGTAACAATAATACTTCAGCAGATGCTCTGAGTCGGTCACAGTTAGATCCCAATGCAACGGTCTTTGTTCCCCAGAGTGTAGCATCTGTATTACACAATACGAGTGACGAAGAAGGTGAGCAAATAGCTCGAGCGTTTCATAACGCTGGACACTTTTCAGAACTGAACTGCAGAAAAATGATTTTGAGAGCAGGACATAAGGTACCTTTTCTTAGGAAAAAGTTGAAACGGATTAGGGAGGAATGTGATACATGTGGCAATAAGTCGTACGGAGCATCAAGAAAGCTCGAAGGTGAACTACCTCAAGATATTCTACCTAGAGAATTTGTTTGTATAGATCTCATTGGTCCTTTGAAAACTTCGCGAAATGGTTATAGATACATCTTGACAATGTTAGATCTCGGTTCAAGGTGGCTTGAAGCCACTCCATTAACAGGCATATCTGCTAGAGCCGTCGCTGAAGCTTTCTGTCGGTCGTGGATTTGGCGCCATGGGGCGCCGCGTGTTGTTCACTCCGACCGGGGTACGCAATTTTTGTCCACCCTCTTTAGAGAACTTCTGAACCAACACAAAATTAAGAGCTCTTTCACTACACCCTATAATCCCATGGTTAATGGAATACTAGAACGCATGCACAGAACACTCAAGGATCGCCTCCGTTCAGCGCCTGGTTCTTGGATCGATGAATTACAGAAAGCAGTATTCCAAATCAATTCATCTAGCAGTTCCTATGCCGGTGTTCCACCATTTACTATTTTGTACGGATCCAACCCTACGCAACCATTCGATTGGCCTCTTAATTCGTCACAGTTCTTCAGTAATGAAGAAAAGAATTTACGCTCTCCGAAATTTATCCAACAGAAAATAGCAGTAGACACAGCTTTGGGTCCTAAGTACGGGGCAAAAATCAAGGTTCATCGCCGTATTTCAAAGCAACTCGTTACTGACTTACAAGGAAGAGTTTATAACTTAAATAATTGTCGAATTATTTGGTAGCCCCCGAATTTAGGGGGGAGGGATGTTATACTATGTCCTGTGTAGCAATATGTTAAATATTTGTTAATGTTTGCTTTTGTTTTTGCATGCATGTTTTTAACCAGATTTAGCGGGAATCGTTATTGATAATTAAATGATTTTACGTGTTGGCTACTTGGTTTTGTAATAGATTACAAGATAGAAGACTAACATAATAATATTCATTGTAAAAAACAAAAAATATTTTATGTAAACAAGTTTCGAGTGTCTCCACTCATCGTCAGTACAAAATAACTGATATTAAAATTGTAATTCGTAGATCTTGTTTATTTAATTGATTCTCCTTAGTTTCTTTTCTGAATATAGCTCTGTAATTTTTGTATGCTTGGTTTTCATTAAAATAGTAAAGTTCTTCCTCTTAGGTGGATGTTTATGGCAATATATTTCTGATTGAAGATGACCTNATAATCTTGACACTTAATTCTTGGTTACATTGTTGGATCTTCTTTTTTAAGGTAGTTACAGAATTTGATGTAATATACGGTAGTTTCCAAGTTATTCTCTCTTCTAATTGATCTTTTCTTGGTTGCGATTTAGTACGAAATATTCTATCAATTTCCTATTTAATCATTTTTGTGGATATCCATTTCTTAACAAAATGTTTGATAGTGCTTCAAATGCATTTACTAGATGTTCATATGATGAACATGTAAGAAATGTTCGATTCAAGATAGTTTTGATCGTATTTCTTTTATGTATCAACTCACAATGTGATGCAAAAGGAATATAAAGTCCAGTCTTTGTGAGTTTTTTATGTCATTTCGTTACAAATTCGTTTTCAGTTTTAATAATTTCAACATAGAAAACTTAATCCTTTAGTTTGTTCCTTATCAACTGTAAATTAATGTCATTTAAAAAATTTAACAGATCATTGGCAATCTTCTCATTTTCCACCACACAAAATATATCGTCAACATAGCGAGTATACATAAATAATTTATCTTTGTTATTATAATCTTTAAGCTTAGTTTCAACCATATCCATTGCATATATATATATCATTATTATTATTATTATTATTATTGCCAACTCTCTGTACTTGTCTATCTTCTCTTTCTCCTTGCTTTCTACATTCCTGTCCTTTGGTACTGCTATGTCTATCACTGTTCCTAATCTTTTCTCTTTGTCTACCACTACTATGTCTGGCCTCCGTGCTTCTATCACTTTGCTCGTCTGTATGTTGAAGTCCCACAGTATCTTAACATTCTCATTTTCTATGACGCCCTGTGGCTTGTGCTCATACCACTTATTATTATTATTATTATTATTATTATTATTATTATTATTATCAATTGTAACTTTTTAGCAAATATATTGCCTTGACTCTTATTATTCCACCTAAAATTTTGGATAGGTTTAGTTAGTGAGGTTTAGAATAACTGGTTTACGGTTATAATACTTATTGACTGCATACGCGGACATATAAAGGGTTTTATAAGTTCTAGAATGCTAAAATATAAAATTTTATGCAACTAAAGAATGACAAATTCATACCGTATTTTTAATTTCCCAGTCATCGGAGCCGTAATCCAATTCTTGCACCAAATAAATTTTTTCGTCTTCCTGAAAAAGATTGGTGCCGATGAGAAATTCTATACTTCCCACCGCAGTCTCGGAGTAGTTGATCTGATTGACTTTGATGGAGACATCGCGTGCATTTGGTTGATATTCTATATCACATGCTGCAGTTCGACATTTGTTTGCAATCTAAAATGCAATGAAATCACCTCAATTACTATGCCTCCATACTTGATAACATAATAATTTCGTAGTTTGTTTTAAAATATTTTCTTCGACATAATAATGATTTAAGATGTTACTTACACATTTCTGCTTCATTTCAATCAGCTCTTTCCTTCTATAGCACTTGCTGATGCATTCACCGAACACCTAAAATAAATTACAATGAATTCTTGACTAGAATATGAAGAAATATTTGGATGGGCTAAAACTAATCAAATAAAGCACTGGGTAAAACTGCTTCTGTGGGATTTTCTAAAAAAGAGAATCTAACTCTAGACTACACTTTAGAATAAATAAAGCTGTCAGTTAAAGAAATATTGCTAAAGCGAAATTAATTTTCAAAATATATACACGTTAATGTTGCAAAAATATTATTCCACTAGACTCTACATAGAGAAATTCTTGGTATGCTTTGAATTGTTTATCGGAAAATATTACTTACTATTTCCATATCTCTATTGATCATGCCTATAAAACTGAAGTACTTTAATGCAACGCAGTATCAATGTTTTACATGTCTTCCAGCTACATAGATTAACATAGAAATCGATAAAATGAAGGAAAATTTCTCATTGAATGCTTCGCCAATTTTCGTTTTAAACAATTAAAAAGTTTATTCCCAAGGGTAACTCAAAGCAAATGCGATTAAATTAAAATATATTTTAATTCAGCTGTATTTCCCCCAATTAAGGTTAGAAACTTAAATGATGATCAACACGCAACAATAAATGTGATTTCTAGTTTTCCCATAACCCAACCGGTAAGTTGTATTAAGAGACGGCATTTCAAACCCAAATATATGTAAACAACATATTTAAATTACTTCAATAAGAATTCATTTGTGTTTCATTAAGAAATAAATTTCGAATTTTATATTAAAAAATATTTTAGATAGAATTTCGAATACTCAGTACTCAATGTCATGCATAGAAAAAACCGGAACAACATAGAAGAACTACCATCGTCACAAATAACAAGAAAAAATCACAATTATAGAGTAGTTTCAATTAATTAAGCTTCAATTTTTGCATTGTGAATTCCAACTTTCCTTAATTTTTGTATTAAAAATGTAGTTTTCTTTATATGCCCTTTTGAAGAAACACCATGAAAACCATCTTCCTGAATATATAAGATAAACAAAATTAAAAAAAATCGAAATCATAGTAAAAAGTTTAGTGCAATCATAAATATTTGTAATGGTTGCATTCCCAAGTACCAAAGAAATTGAAATAGAAAACTTGACGAAATCACATACTTTAGTCAAAAGTAGCAATGTAATGTGATTTGTTTCATAGTTTGGATTACAACTGTTCTGAAATTATAGAATGCAGTTATAGGAAAATTTGTGATTACAGTAAATTTTTTATGCAGAATTTGATCTTTTCAATTAATTTTGCATATCTTGTATATTTACGCACTTCACAGGGGGAAAGATTGAAAAATCAATTTCTGATCCAAATATGAATTCGCAATGCAAAAATTGAGCCTATGCGAAAAATCAGTTACTCAGCTAATCATTGCAAAAAAATTGTGAATTACGAGGTCTGCAAGCTTTTGCAATGAGCTATATAAGAAATGAAAATTAAATATTTGATCTAAACTATTTGCAGCACCTCTTTCGCAAGCTAAACCAGTTGAAAGAAACCCAAAGATTAGCCGCAGCATAAAAATCAATTCAAGCAATTAAGTAGCAAATTTCAGACGTCCTCAATAAAAAAATGAGCACATTTTCAAAAGAAGGGGTTGTATGTAAATGCTTAATCTTAATGTCACAGTAAATATTTAGAGAAATTATAAGGTGCCAATTCAACTCCAAGAATATATAAGTCGTATTTTGGTAAACTTTGATTTATATAAAGCTTAAGAAAAAATGAGGGGAATTGCGAACTGTTGGGAAATGAATTTTTAAAAATTGACCAAGAAAGTCAATTCATACAATGAAGTTTCCCTTGAGATGTTCCGAGTAAGAACATTGATGAATTTTGTTAAACAACCTGTGTTTTTGTCAGGGAAGAAGATAACACTAATTGACAACTAATCGATTTTTAATTGTTAGCAGTTTAACAGACAGCAGCGTACGTTGATATTTTTAAATACATGCAATAAAAATTTACCACTTAATATACTGTGGCTTCTATGAAATATATTTATTATAGTAGCATCCGCCATGAAAAAACAAAATTTTCTTAGAGAGAGCGACAGCGAGAGAGAGAGAGAGAAGAGAGAGAACTAACTGAAGTTATTGTCTTCTCAATATCGAATATCTGGTAGTTTTGTATATTGATAAAGGAAGTTTGCAATTATAATAGATTTGAGACGTTAATATGGCATAAAATTACATTATCAAAAAAATTGATGGAAGAGCAGGCAAAGTAACGACTCCCCGCACGTTGCATGATAAAATTATCAATAACTTCATTTCATAAATTAATTAATTCAAGAATTATACGTTAATACGTTCGCTTAAACTATTTAGTGAAAGCTGCCGAAGCAATCACAAATATAGATTATTTTCAAGATGCATCATATTTATCTATGCAAATGGAAAATCCTGTATGTCACAACTCAAACTAAGACTGCATCTACGTATGTATCATCAATTCTAAACACAATATAACGAAAAATTTATGTCATACATTCAGCTAAGGCGAGAATTATAAAAAATGTTATTTTTAAATAATTCCAAATGTTTGTTCAAGACAGAAAATCGTAAAAGACGAATCGATGCGAAGAAAACAATTTCTTAACACCAACAATTAGCACAAAATGTGTAATCACATGCTCAACAAAGTTGAATGGACATTTTTTCTCCTTCAACATAAATTTTCACTGTAAATGGTATTGCCATTTTGTTGAGAACAGGAAAAAGTCAAAGCAAGTCATTGATGTGCAATATAAAACTTTTACTCTAACATTTGACACAATGAGAACCAAAAGAAGAGTAAAATACAACGGTAGAAAATCCGCTTAAATCTTCTTTCAAAATAGAAAAACTCTGTAATGGAAGATAATGGAATTTGTGGGGATGAAATGATAACTAAATTAACTAAAATAAAATAAATGAATGAAGTTTTTTTTGCTTGAATTACAATAACGGCTGAAATGAAATGCGGCAGACGAAGTCTCAAAGGAGGGGAACGCTTGCAAAACAATTATAAGTGAATTAAGTTGTCCATTGGAATTATCAGCTAGATTGATTAGAAGGAAAAACATTAGATGGGTTTCAATAAGAGACACACAGGCAACACTATAAATCAAATAACTATGACAATGGAAAAGCATAAGGAAGGATTAGCGATTTCACGGAAATAATCTTCACGATTATTATCGCAAAGACGAAATCGATAAAAATTCTTGCTAATCCCAAAAAACAAAAGCCTTGAATTATCAATTACATGAACTAAGCTGTCAAATGAAGTTACTTCTAACAGCATACCTAGTATGCATCACAAAAATTTTATGGATTATCCGGAACATTTGCCATGTGTAATAACAATGAGTATCAATGAATTTAACGCAATTGAGACCAGCCCAAGCGAGCTAAATAAAATATAATAACGAAAACAAACGATTTATATTTAACAGATTTGATTAATAGGGTGCTGCTTTTAATAGATTGAAATTAATCTAGGGCTTCCATATGGTCATTTGGTTTATCTTGAAGTAAACTATTGATGAAATCTTAAAAAATATATCAAATATATTTAACCGTACAACAATGCATTTTCTAATCTTAGCACATTAAATAAACTCCATTTTATAAAAGAGTAAACAAACCTCAACATAATGCTAGATTTTATTATATAACGCAAAGAAATATTTTTCAAACTATAAAGGCTACAACAATGAATAATTTCAAATTCCTACCATAACATCTCATTAGAACGTGACTTCTAAATGTTAAACGTTCATATATTTTCTTTACAAAACGCAGCGTTGAACAGCAATATAACAACAAATTAATGACAAGCAATGCACTTAAGTCCTTAACGTAATTGTTTCATACAAAGAGAAGAAAAACAATTATTTGAGGTAAATTTTCGTTTAAGTAGTTTATGATCTTTGCTTTTTATTTTACTGTTTATTGTACATTCAACGTCAGTTTTTAACTAAAATTAATTACATTTGCTAGTGACGGCATTAGTTATCGGACATTCATTGGTGAAAGAAGGGATTTCCTTGCGATCTATAATTCGTCTTGTAGCCTTGAACTTTTGCTCATGCATTAATTAATTTAAGAGTAATAATTCGGATGGAAGAACTTTAGCTTGAAAGACTCTCGTTCATCGTTTGTTATAATTTAACGTTATTATTTTTAATAACCCTATTAAATAATTTTGATTTAGTGGCAGCATTTAGGTGCATTTTACACTAGTTGTTTGTTGCTGGCATTTAGATTTTACTTGCTTACCACTGAGCTCGTTTATTGAGAAATTGTGCTTTATCGCAATGCGCTGTTATGTAAAAATTCCCACTTGTAGAGGTTAGGAGACATGTTGACAGAATCGTATTCCACTCGTGCATGCCTGTAGATATCTTTTTGAAACATTTTCTCTAAGTGATTCTCAATTCTCAGTAGTGTCTGAGTTACACTACAACACACAATTTTAATGCCCAACGCAAAACCAAATTAGATTTTCTAGAACAAAAACAATTTTTGATTTTCACACAAAAACATATTTTTGATCTATTATAATATTAATCATGAAAGGGTTGTAATTCAGAAAATCATCGCTAACCTTCTTCCTAATTGTAATCAAATAAATTTACTAGAGCTTGTGAATGGGTTCATAGAACACAATATTTTTTAAAATATTACGTATTTTAGCTATTGCTGAGTAGAAAATACTAAAAAAACCGAAGCCGAACCGAGAATAAAAACTGAAAACCGAGTTTTCTGTATTCAGCGGAAACACTCACCTACAATGTTATTTCCAAGAGCGGATAAAGCTTTCATGGGGTAAACGCCGAAATGCTTTTCAAGTTGAAGTGTAACTTTGTTCTACTAGATTAGCAACTTAATTTAATGTTATGAAAATATTGATTAAAACGGTATTTTTCTTTTAAATAATTTTATTTACGAATGCCGAAACCGAAACGTATTGAGATGTAAAAAACCGAAACCAAACTGATTTTTGGAAATCGTCGAAAGTGAAAAGTAGACCTTCCCCTTTTAGGATATTATGTCTCATTTATGAAAAACCCCTCTTGTTTATAATTGGACTTCCCATAAAAGAATTTGTGATAAATGGTAAAAATTGGCAAACTAAAAGATAATGCAAGTATTATTGACAGAAGATTCGTGAAAGATGTAGAAAGGCAATTAACTAATGCTGTAAGTAATTATGAATTTATAAAGTCTAGCACCTGGTCAATTGCACCAATTGGTATTAATTTTTGTAAAACCTTTTACGAATAGATTTAGGAATAGTAGTAGTAGAAATAGTATATGAAGCCTACTTCCTCAGTCCACGCAATTAGTAAAATTTATTTGCTCGTTCCAAAAGAATTCGTAACTTGACATCTGGTTTAATGGTTCCCGCAAAAATTTTGTTATATTCTACCATTGAAAAATTATTAAGTATAAAGTATAAGGCATAAAGTATTTATTTTAATATTCATAAAACTGAACATTAGTATTGCTATTTCTACAGAATTCTGCACTATTATAAAATACTAAAAGTAAAAATATTCACGTATTTGTTCTATTTTTTATAGCAATTAAGTAGAAGAAACGAACGACATTTTAGATTAGTTTTCCTTCTAAAAAAGCATAATAATTTACTATATCTTTTACCATTAACAATTCCTCTCCTATTTTTAGTGATTTTTCTGGGGTCCAGCTGACAAAATTAAGAGAAAAAGGGTCCATGGTTAAAAAAGGTTGAGAACCACTAGCATAAACCCTGGGAAGTTGGAAGCTTTGCATTCCTTCAGATGCAAAAAATGTCTTTTACATGAGAGTATAAAGAATGATTTTGATCTTTATATGCATTTATAAATCTCTAAATTTTTTGTTTATGACATTACTAGGCTTTCGTATTAGATTATACCAATGAATAAAGAAGTATGTTCTGCTATGTTATCTAGTTTAGTAAATTCAAAATACAAATGAAGCACATAAGTTTTGATTCTATAAATGTGGCATACATCTTTGGGTATTTCTTCAGATTATGTTCTAATATTAATTATTTTATTGGCAATTTTAGTCTGCAAAGAGCTCGATTATAAGGAATTTCTATAATAAGGCATCATGCTTATAATTTCTATAATTTCATTTATAGTCAATAGGTCATCGGTTAATTTATTAGAAAAAGTAGAAGCTAATCGATTAAAAATATAACTATAATTAATGGCGGCAAAGTGCAAGGCCTAAATATCTGAAAGCAAATATCAATGTTAACCAATTATATTTCAAAAACAAAACTAAATCAAATGAGTCCTAACTTTGAGACAAATGATGAACAATTATTTTATATTTCATTTAAAAACAGCAAATTATAAAAAAAATTAAAATCAAAAATCAATTGACATAAAAACAAAAGAATTTTCCTTGCTTGTCAAAAATTACTAAATGCAGAAGAGCTATGCAATCACTGATTTTAACCTTAAGCTGCCCGAGTGTCTCACTGGGACTACAAATAATGAATACACACCATAAACTATTTCAAGAGAAATCAGACCAAAAGTTTTTGCATTGGTGAAAACGCTAAAGACACTAGGCGCCTTAATTTTTTCAAAAATATAATTATGATTACTATTACTATTTGGAAAAATCTTAGAAAATGCTCCCTCATCTTACTTTACACTTACGATTGGTGTACACAATATGAAAGATTTATTGCGAAGAAAACTTAAGATCAATTGAAATAGTTTCTAAGCAAATCTAATTGATTAAAAAAATACAAATGCTTATGACGATAACGAAATTCAAACCTAAAACATCGGTCATAGGCTCATTGGGTTGTACCTCAATGGGACTTGAATAGTCTATCTACATAAAATGACACAGTTGTGGTCAGTTGTTGGTCCCATGGGCTTAAATCTCCTGATTGCTTGAAGACTGGGTGTAAAGAGTATTTAAACTTTTTTAAAAAAGCGGAATTATGACTTTAGTAAAATTTCTCAGTACGGTCAATATGCCCCGATTTATTGATTTCCAAAATGCTTAGAGAAAATTGTTTGAAAATGTGGAAGAGCCGTTTGTCCTTTTAAAGGAACATATCGGTTTAGAGTTAACGAAAGATCGATTTTCTTATGAAACCCAAATGAATTTCCCTATGAGCCAAGATCAGGGTTTCAAGCTTTTCAAGATTGATCTCAAGGTTATGGAAATTATCAGAGCTGTCCTCTCTTGCATCCCTTCAACCGCCCCGTTAGAGGGACTTTTTTCGACATTTGGCTGGGTGCATAACAAAGTGCGCAACCGACTTGGACTTCAGAAAGCTGCCAAGCTGGTCTTTTGCTTTAAAGTGCTGAATGCCAAGACGGAGGACCTATAAGAGGAAGACTAGTTTAAAACCTTGCTTTTCGTTTTAACCTTACTCTTCGTTTTTGATTTTAAACAATTGTTGATACAATTAAAAGTTTAGTTGAAATTGATTTTCGTAAGCGAAAGAGGAAAATATAAAAAAAATCGTATTCTTTTGTTTTTTTAAAAGCTCTGATTTTTTATCAACTCTGTCCAAGATGGAGGCCTAGCCGAGTTACAACTTTAGGCTGAAGTCTCAATGCTTACATGGAAATTTGAAAAACGAAGATTCACCTAAAATGTAAACAAGAAGCGGAAGCAACCAATTCGTCTGAAAAGGGCATTGCGCTGAGGTAAAAATGCTTGAGAGAAATTAGTTGTTGGACATTTAACGAATTATTTTTAGAATAGTAATCAAGAGAATAATTATTTAATAGGAAATAATATTCTTTAAGTGCAGCATTAGTAAATTTGGCGCTTTAAATGTTGTGTGAAGATATTATCTGAAAATGAAAATACACTTAGTTATTGAGAATATTCTTCATTTGTCAGCGAGTTTTATTATAATTCGTCTTGCAGCACTGATGGGTCTATTTTTTGACAGCAAAATTAATTGAACTTGTAAACATGCACTCTTGTTGCAGTGCTTAATACTCTAGTCATTATCAATTCTCCACTTCAAAGACTTCAATACATTAAGTGTCTTTTTAACTTGGAAGAAAAGAGAAGCTTGTTAGGCATTTACAAAAAGGAATGTGATCAAAATATCTGTGTTGGGAAGTTCACTAGTCGTATTTGGGGGAGCGAACACCCTAGATCTTCGAATAGTTTGGTTAAGGCTTTAAAAGCATTCTAGTAGCTAGAGCTCTAGACGGACAATAAAAGTAAAAACTAACAATGTATTTTGCAGTCTCCTGTTATCATGCGAATTAAACGATAAAATAAATTCCTTTTGAAAATGCAAAGGAGAATGAAAAATATGTCAGCCTTAGAGTAAATATTTTTACTAATGCGTCATTTGATGTCACTTACATCAACCTTTCAAAATCTCATTATTATAAGAACGACAAAACAGAAGAAAATTGATTTCTACCTCAATTCCGTACATACGATTACGATATATTTGATTTTAAAATAAGAAAAACAACCCATTATATTGTGCATGTATATCAAGTAAATCTTTCCCTATTTCAGTTTGCTGCTTGTGCTGAAACAGTTGAAAACTCCAGTTATCTCGAATAATTTTTTGCGCGTTATAACAATAATAATTAAAGCAGTAATCTATCTTACTTGCTTTTGCGGATATTATCTGTGTTGTTATACTATCGAATATTGAAATTTTTAAAGTAATACTCAAATATTAATTAAAAACACATACAAGATTATTCCAAAATGCCTTTTCTTATTGACAATCAATTCGCTCTTTCTCCAATGGTAATTTCCTCACTGGCTAGAACAGTTTATATCTTACTTACATTAAGTTATTCAAAATTTGCAATCCTGATCTTATGTTGTGATTAAAATCGGGTATCGCATCGTGTATGTTTTACAGAGGAATCATTAGCATCGGTTTTCACACATGTCATGTATTTGATAAAAACGGTGCATTGTGTTGTATATTTGTGTAGGATGTACAATTCATATGTGAAAATGAAGCTTATCACTTGCAATTAAGCCTTTCGTGTACAGGTACGTTTAACGTTCTGATAGATTATAATTCGCAATCTAGGAAATTTTCTAGCAAAAATAGTGCATTAAGGTTAAATTGACAAAAATTTAATGTCATATATCTAAAAATCTTGCATAAACAAATAAATTAAATAAATTATTGACATCAAGGCGGCATGATAAATAGAGTGAAAATGCGTAAATATGATAATGAAATATATCAAAAAAACTTTTACCCGTAAAAGCAGGGCATTTTTTCAGATGGTTATCAGTTGTTGTTCATTATTAAAATACAGAGCCTAAACCACTCGGCGCCGCTTTCGTCTACCCTAAGCAAACACAATACACTTACTATAGATAGAGATTTAGACAATCAGAATTTATTAGTTTCAATTCCATTGGATTTGGAGCTATTCCCGTCCTATAAAACATTTTAGAAGAACGCTATCTGCAGGCATAATTCAATTTTGCACAAAATTAGCAAAATTTTTATTAAAATTTTGAAATCCGTCGGCCCAGCTTTTCAGTTATGATCCCAGTCCTATAGAAAGTGTAACAGTTTCATGGTATTTTTAACGGTTAAAAAACTGTATGCAATCCACATTTATTAAAAGCAAAAATTTTTTTAAAATTTATTTATAATTTTAGTAAGCAAACAAGAATTTCGGTACAGCCTTGCTTCTTATTCCATCTTCCCCTTAAACCCTAAATACTAATCTGAAATAGATATCTAAAAACATCAAACATATACCAGAAAATGATGACGATACCCGATATTTAAAATCGAAATTCCGTCTGTAAAATGATGCTATACTTAGTACGTGTCGATGTATTCTTTGCAAGGGAAATTCTTTTCGATTTCTAAAACCTATGTCAAATTTGGTATAAATGTTGAAATACGTTCATTAACTGAAATTAAACATTTTTATAGGAATATGTCAGACGAGTTTTATCAAAATCAACAAATAGGAATTAAAAATTTATTCGCAATTATGCACTAAATCAATTTAATTCAAGATGCCACGTAATCACAGTTTCGAAAGTAATCAAAATAATTAAGTTGACAAAGAAATTGCATAAAGTGTCAGAAATTTGGAAACTGCTTCGAATGAAAGCAGAAAATGCGCTTAGAATCTATACTTTATATTAATGTGTTAGTTCTAAAGACTCATCAAAAGAATACAGAAGTGTGAAAAACTTATTTACAAAAAGCATTCGCTGTTGACGAAAACACTAATTGAATGTCAACTTGGAAAACAGGAAAAAGTTGTTAGAGAAAGATAAAACTAGAATATAAAATATCAAGGCATTTGTCAACTCCGTAAAATATAAAAGTAAATTATATTTCATGCAAAAGGTTTAACTTTTAAAGAGCGCAACTTTTACTTATCCTTTATATTTTCTTAATTATGGAAGACTAAATGCACACTTGAATTCATTTTCTTTACAATGTTGAACAAATTTAATCTGTAAAAATGGTAATTTCAATCCAAGGCAAAAAGTGACCCGGGATTCATGATTAATTCATCAATAACTGAAAGAGTTCGTAGAAAAGGATGTATCAAAACTCAAATTTATTATAAAGCTTTATTGCATTTAACAATCAATATGCCAATTTTTAAATGAATGCAATTTTGGTAAAAAAAAAGCATTATCAGTAAAAATACGGCTAGTGAAAAGAGAAAGGCCGTGTTGAAAAAATGTTGAAATTAACAATTTTAGATATTGATTGCATACATTTAAATTTCTNCAATATGCCAATTTTTAAATGAATGCAATTTTGGTAAAAAAAAAGCATTATCAGTAAAAATACGGCTAGTGAAAAGAGAAAGGCCGTGTTGAAAAAATGTTGAAATTAACAATTTTAGATATTGATTGCATACATTTAAATTTCTGTAAAATTGACAAAGTATCAACATTAGAATGGCTATAACAGTACAAATCAACAACATATAATCAATTTTTTTTTAAAAGTCTAGTGTTAATGGCCTTCAATAAACGGACCCAATTTATGCGGCGATTGCTTAAGAAGTTTAAAGGAGAGCTCGCTAAAAATTATAATCCAATAAATTTAGCAAAATGAGGTTAACTTATAAATGCCGAATTTTAATGACCTGCTTTCGCAGGTATAATGCAAAGTCGAATATTAAAATATTTCAATGTGAAGACACCCTGATAAAAATAACAAAATTAATCAAAGAACAAACTACGTATTAAATTTTGTCTCAATGACTGACTGAACCACTGTGAAACACACAAAATTTAATGAAACGATTATGATAGATGGTCTCTTAAGTAGAGATGGGCTTGGACATAGAAATTTAGAAAAATGGGCCGCAATTTTAAAAAATAACCTATTAAGCAATAAGCATGTAAATAAACTTAAATAGTGGGACCATGTTCATCTCAGCTCTAAACTTGGCTTATGTGCAGTTTCGCCCTTACCCGGTGATTTAGTTTTTAGTGCGCTTTTAAGAAAGTAAACTAGGCTGTATGTCCGTTTTGAACATTTCTGCGCAATATTCCAATCGAAATTTAATGAATTTGAGGTTTGAAGCATTACAAGGAAATTTATCTTGGAAGGAAAAATCAAATACAACTTAATTTGATAAAACACAAAACGTACACAATTGATAGCATATTTTAAATGTCATAACACACTCCCGCAATGGATAAAATGAGGAAAAACACATTGAGGAAAATTTCATCAAAAACTGAAAATCAAAATTGACATGCACATCGCTTTGAAAATGAAATCTCAGTTGCAAAGTAATAAATCGACAGTCAATCTCAGCTGAACAATAAAAACCGGCAAGAATGTTAATTACTTGAAAACGAAGGATAATTAAGTGAATATTTGTTTTCTAAGGAGTTGTAATCAAAATGTTTCCTACTTGAAAAAATCAATCACGCATTTCATCAAGTCAATGTGGAGTAAATTCAAAGTTATTTTCAACTCAGTTCATAGCGCAACCGAGAAAAACTTCTGACTCAAAATTAAACATAAACCTTAAAATGGGAACCATAGAAGTGTTGAAATTGGAAAAGTATGTTCAAAGTAATATTTTCGATTTTCAATATGCTGCGAACAAAAGTTATTAGTACGTGCAGTAAATTATCAAATCTCAACCATCCTAACTCTTGATTACAAAACTCAAGTGGGAAATTTCAAATTAACAAATATTCACTTAACAGATGTAAAATATTAAGGTTGAAGCCAGAAATGTAAAACAATCCCATGTCCTCCATCATGTGCTAGCTACTATCCCTCCCTATAATTCTACATGACAGTGGTGTCAGTCTGTTAAGCATAAAACTCAATTATATACATTTACCTCAGACTAAGTTTTCCGATATTTCATGCTAATTGTACCTCATTTTGGATGTATTTACAGTCAAACAATAGGCTAAATATACATAATTCCGGCAAGATAATCAGACTACACTTTGTAAATTTCAAATACATTTGAAAGAATTCTTTTCAGATCTTATAAGAAACAGATTCTTTACTAAAATATATTGAAAGCTTGTTGTGTATAATAGCTTAGCAAAATAATTGTAAATGAAACTAAAAAACAACAGTCATGAATTCTTCTCAGATTGAAAAACGAAATTCTGTTAAAACAATTTCCTTAATAACTCCAATTATAAGTTTCAAGCATTTGAGTTGGGTCAATATCCTGTAATGAAATGAACTTTACCTTCATCTTCTAAAAATTTCATTTTTAAGTTTTACTCACAATTTCTAGCAAGCATTTGGTGAAATGAAAAAACCTCATCACTAGTGATTCGCACAATCAAATTCGATATGATATATCAGCTTTGCATTTTTTATCCGGACAGCTGCTTCTTAGAATTAAAATTTACAAACTAAATTGAACAGAATTGACTTCAAAAATTCATAGAAGATTGCTTAACCAGTTTTCTATTTTTTTGTATAATAAAGATCTCGAAATATTTTTTAAGAACGACCACAGATGGTATAATATTGGTACTGGATGTTTGCATCGGTCAGACCAAATGTTTTAGGTTTAGCTTGTAAATTGTACGTACGTTGATATTAATTTGTATATAAGCAAAAGTATTTGTTGTAAATAGAGAACAGTTTTAGCACAGTTTTAGTGTTTGCTAATATCTTCCGCCCGCAGTCGTTTCCCTAAGAAGAAGTCTCTATACGTAATTAGGGATGCAAAGCACACGCGGGAGATATTACAATGGTTGAACACAAAAAATGAATTTAAGAAAGAAAACAGAGCTTTTATATAACAAAGGTGCATTTATGTCGTCGTTGAGATTAAAAGGCAAACTTCATCAAAACCCTATCGAATATGCCTCTAATTACGCATCTTCCGAAATAGCTGAGAAGTAGAGCTGACGTCAATAGAACACATTAATTTCAAAATATTCACTCTACAAAAAAACAATATCTCTCCTACTTCGTAATAACTTACGAAGCTAAATTTTTAGTTTTCCTCGGTACGGAATTAATAAGAAACTGTAAAACACTTTCTTGGATAATTGATATTTATATATTTAACTTATTTCCGATGATAGGTAGGCGTTAGGTAATTGACAATAAAACATTGTTAGACAATAACACATCATATGAGCTGAGATAATTATCTCTGATTTATTTCTAACCTGAGGGTTTTGGCGGCTTTGATACATATTTGTTAGCACTACCGAGAATTTTTGTTGCCTACATTCGTTTCTTTGAATGGGTTCAATACTTGTATATATTTTACAGTAAGATTGTGTAATTAGGAATTTCATGAAATCCCTAAAATTCAGTGCATTTGTGAAATCCGTATTTCACTTCTCTAACTTCATAAAATATTAAAATACCTAGATACTTTATTGTAAAAATACTAACCTTAACCATAACCCCAACTCATCAAATTTAGTTGTTTTATGAAGTTTTTAAGTGAAATAGCAATTTCACAACTTCTGAAATTTTAGGGATTTCACGAAATTCCTAATTACACAATCTTACTGTAACATATATCTTCCAACCTGTTTTACCTTTCTGCAAAAAATGGAAATTATACTTGGTGAGAAAATCGGAATTTTTGATAGAAAATTGTAACTAAGAAATTTACAATAACAACATTTTCCGTAGAAAATCCGATCGATTCTGAATGAATTAGTACCAGTTCTAATAAAAAATTATGGTTACTGAATATATTTACGAAATTTGAAAAAAATTAGAAACGATTAGAAAAGGAGCATATATTGTCGACGCAATTGCCAAAGCATTAAACGAGGGCATCGAGACGATAAAGGCGTTGGAATTAGTTTTTTTAATTAAAATTTCTGAGCAAATAATAGATTTAAAAGTTTACACAAATTAAACCAACAATTCAAAGCAGAGGTCGGGGAATAACAAGGAAAAAGAAAACAATTTTGTTTATAGATACAATTAAGTACGGAGTTTGGCTAAATGAGATGAGAATGAAAAACCTTTTAACGGGGATTTGGTAAATTAATGAATCATCGTTTTCATTAAGATTAACAGTCAGCAATGCGCCGAACATTCAATGCTAAGCTTCTTTACAAGAGACATTCGACATCAAGATACAATAATGTGCAAATTCTAGAAAAACTTTAATTCAAATGCTAACCATTCATGTGATCACTATATTTATAACTTGGCGTCGTTTTGTTCTTTCAAACATACCTAATCACATTGAGCTCTAGATTCAAATAAACAATACAAAAAATCATAATACGTGTAAACTCAATTTCTTTGAGATCATCACTTACTCACAGAACATATTTTAAGTAAATCACATTGAGCTCTAGATTCAAATAAACAATACAAAAAATCATAATACGTGTAAACTCAATTTCTTTGAGATCATCACTTACTCACAGAACATATTTTAAGTAAATCACATTGAGCTCTAGATTCAAATAAACAATACAAAAAATCATAATACGTGTAAAAAATAAATTCGAGCAAGTCCAGTCTACGCCAAATGGCAATGGAAAAACGACAAAAATCACTTGCAACCTTGCTTATTAGTATTCGTGTGATGATAATCTGTTAAAAAAATCGCACAGACTTATAATCCTAGTATAAATTATAAACAAGTCAATTTAAAACATGCTTAATTCAAAACTTTATTTTCAAAATTTAGCTGATAGTGTAGCACGGAGAAATTTCGAATGCTTGTCAAGAGTGTAAACCGCTGTGAAATAAAATCACGACATGTAAAAATATACTTTATGACTAAAAAAACAAATTTGAAATGCGTACAACTGAATATCTAGACACGTATTTGACCTACCAATAGCATTACAGCAGTGTGAAGTGTATACATTTTTTGTTTTGTTTTGTTAAAACACTCGAATAAAGACATGGGATTCATATACAGGGCCTTCTACTTAGAAGGCCCTGTTATATATTATAAAATTATAATGGTGTTAACAAACATAAATCTGATGAAAACAAACTGGAATTCTCGACTTTGCGAAAATTGGAAGCAAGCATTTACTGTAAATATCTGTAATCAATGTAACAAAGAAAACATACATAAGACGCACTCTAAATTAAAGAATATTATAAAAAAGATTTTAATATTTTGTTTTTCAAATTGTATATGCATATTTATAGTATGTACAGCACAGAGATGGACATGAGCCGAAATTTTACGGCGAATCCCATCACAGCGTATTTCAATTACTGGTAACTCCACCAATTTTGGTCCATTTTATATTTTCCAGAATAAATTTTAGATTTTACTAGACCAAACTAGGTATTAGAAACAGGTAGGGGAAGGTGAGGCAAAATGGGATAGTGGGGTCAAATGGGAAATTGAATTTATAAGAATTCGGCTTGTTGTAGATGACTGAAAATATGTTGTTTTGATATGACCATCAATTATATATATATATTTAAATAAATATATTGATTTCTTTGGGAAAAGATATAGTTAACAATAAACTGAAGTACAATGCCTATCTGATATCAATTTTTTGGGCATTTTGTTTTAAAGTATTTGTCATTCTTAGAACATTTCTTAAATGCTATTTTTAGAGCCAGCCATCTTCTTAACTATACCGTTATACCTCACCTTCCCCAAATAAAATCAATACACTGAAATGGAAAAACTGTATAAATTATTTTTGATTCACTGCGTTTAAGTAAATTTGGCGTGAATTGTTGCGTAATAGTGAGTTTTGAAATTTCGGTTAATGACCAAATGTGGCAAAGCAACATATAAATGACAAGAAAGCTATTGAAAAAATTTTGATTCTACAACTAGTACGAAATTCTAATATGCCCTGGTGCTATAGATATGAAAAATAAAGGGATTTGGCAAACAATTACTAATTCCTAATATACCCTAGAAACTAAGAAGAGTAAATTAAAAAACGTATTTCAGTACATACATTACACAAACTTTGAACGCACCCAGCCTATGGAAGCAGCGCAAGGGCTAAGATGGTTAAACAAAAACAGTTTTACGGGGCTAAATAATAACAATCAATAACTTTAGCTAAAGTAATGAAAAGTGATTTAATGTGTAATGAGATTTTGCGTATATATTCCACATTTCGAGGAAATGCTGTTTAAATATTTAGAAAACTTTAAATAGATTTAGTATTTTTGAATTTTATAAACATTAAAATGCATTTTACAACTTAATGTTTTGAGAACGTTTTACGATATAAATGAACTCCGAATAAAAATAGCCAGTCCAAAGATGAAAACTTAACCCGAGTAACGATTATTGAATTTATAATAAAAATATTGTGATCGCCTCCAAAGAAACCTTCAACAACAATCTAAGCAATAATGATTGAATTTTAAAACAATGTCTAATAAAATATAGGGTAAAGTTTTCCATTCTTGGAAATTATCAAAAAAATTGAGACTTTCAAGTAAAAATATAAAAATTTTGTCGAAATTGTGTAAATCAATATTTTAAGCAAACTAACTAGATCCCGTTCCGGATACTAGACAGTAACATCGGGCACCCGATTCGACTATTAAATTGTCGGGTCGGGTACAAAGCTTAGATTGATTACTCAAAAAGTTACTGATGTTAATGACCGCTCGACTTGCGAAACGTCCAAGTAATACCAATGAATTGATGTTGTTTACCTAACAGAATGTGATTGAGGTTAAGATCATTCGATTGGAGAAATGTTCATAAAGGATTAATGCTTAACTCATGTTGCCACCACTCTCTGTCTATGTACATTAGGTATAGTCTAAAACAGCAACGCATCTACATGCAATAAAATTTGCTGGATTCTGAAATATGCACTTAACCAAAATCTACAGCATAAATTTTTGAAAGAAGTTACGAATACATTTCAAATACAAAGCGTAGAATTGGAGAAAATGCCAGTTATCACAGTCAATTAGACATGAATACG
>CABFPE010000344.1:378153-389026 GCA_900660155.1 Hofstenia miamia | reverse complement strand
CATATATATATATATATATATATATATATATAAGTGGTATTTTAGAGTTTTGCTGAGACAGGAAATTTGCTAACAAACTATTTTTATCACAAACATTAAATTACGCATAGAGCGCTCACGGCATTAAATTTACCATTTTACACCAAAACTAGTTCCAGAAAACTCAAGGAATTTGATGATCCTAGAAAAATCACTCAGGATGACCCTACAAAACTTTGTGACGATCCAGGCCTCTTTTCAGGAAGATATCGCATTAATCTAAAATTCAGAGGACTGATGGCAAAAAACGGATTATTCCAGAATGTGCTGTTATTTTTAACTGAAAATCAAGATGGGAATGGTGCTAAATATTTAGGAAATACATTGAAAGAGTTTTGGAAATACTTCTTCCGATGAATGTAGTTAGGTGGTAACCGAATTAAATTTGATAGGCAGCCTGTGGAATGAGAAACTTCAAGAAACGATGTATTTCGTGATCATATTGAACTGAACCGAATCAAAATATCAAAATTGCAACAAAACAATACTTATAATAATAATTGAATTTGACGACATAATAGATGAGAAAATCTAAGAGATCTGTCTCCCTGATTAGCCAGGAAAATAGACTATTTAAGCATCATAGAAAACATGGGAATCAAAGACTCATTCCAGCAGAATCAAAATTTGAACGATTTGTAGCATGTTTGCTAAGAAAATGCTTCAGCAAATTCAACCAAAAACTACTAAATATTACCTACAAGAATTTGCAATGTCAAGGAATTATGGATATTCTACAAAACACTGATAACATTATTTTACTATTTAAAAGTTAGTTTCATGCTTCATTTCAATTTTTATAGTTTCGTTTTTGCCCAAAAGTGTATTCTATACACTGCATCTCCAAGCATGAAGCAAGTCTAGAAATGGGTAAACCAAATTTTTTAACAGTTTCGCTCCCTTAGGCCGTTAATCTGTAAGTCTCTGAATAGCACCCGTTGCAAAATTTTTGTATGTCACATGGAGTTTGCACTTATATAATTACTTAGCTACAAAGTTGGTTTCCCTTGAAACAAGTACATGAACTGTGCTAAGAATTTAAGTTGTTATTAGTTAATAACTTGTAAAATCGTAAAACAAAATTCAAGGTTTAACTCGAAATATATGAAGCGAGTTTTGGAAATAGTAAAGATATACTTTAAAGGTGCTTGAAAACAATGAACATATGCATGTAATGTTCCAAATATGGTAAACAAAAACAGAGTAAACTGTGCTATGAAAATCATATATCACAGTTTCACGATTCCACTTCTTCATTATCTCTGATGATTTATGTAACGAAAACTAGGAATACAATCACTATTCTTTTGATTATCATCGATAATCCTGAATTGAATTGACGAAATGAATTTCAATTTCACATTGTAGCAAAAAGCAGGCAACACAAATACCTGAAGAAATGTAGAAACTGGAGCGATATATTAGCGCAAGAAGTTTGAATCTGTAATGAATTAATGAATGACTCCAAGCACTGAAAATGGAGTGCTAAAAATTCTCAGACAATGGTTAATTCATCTCTGTCAATGCTTCTCACCTCATGGAATAAATGGCTTTATTTACTGTTGACATTTTTTCTCTTCCAACTGCATTAATCAAACCCATCAAACATCTAAATTATTTTAAAAACGGTTTAATTGTTTTAAAAGCAACAATTCCACATGCAAATGAATTGACCGCGAATCTAAATTGAATGTAGAAAATACAAATAGACGGCCTAATTGTTTGGCAACGTTTTTAAATCGAATAATGACTTATTAAATTCTGTTATTAATGTTTGGTTTGCAGAAAGAGCTGTGTTGCCAATCGCGCATAGAATATAAGTCAATATTTGAAATGGATGTGGATAACTAAATACTACAACGTCATCTAAATCTTCTAACAAATTAAACAACTGAATTTTTTGAAATTAAACCTAAATACAATTAAAGAGGAGTGATCAGCTATGTCTGCCTAATAGTCTCTTCCAATTAGCGTTAATAAAATGTTAATGGTTCGAGGGTATTCCAAAAGCATTAAAGAACAATAGAATACAGTTGTGACCTTTTTAATTGCCTTCTGAAATGTAATTCGCGAAGAATTTGACGTTTAAATTGGTATTTGGTAAACGTGTACATCACCAATCTCACATATTACATTTTATGTTGCTAAAGCGTATATATGTATATAAATAGAAATGGAAAAGAAATCGCCTCCTGCCGTTTAAAAAACACAAAATGGACATTGAAATCTGGGCTGCAAGTGACCTGGGTTTTGGTGATTTCGTTGGAAGCTAGTTTTGGGCTTGGAAGTAAAAGCGAGGCCTACTTACAACTCTAGTTATAACACAAAATAGAATATACGGCAGAAAAATTTGACATTTAGGTGTAACAATTACACTTATTTTCCTCAGTCAATAACTAGAGTAAACACTAAAAATGTATTCGGCATGTTTTTTTTGAAGCTAATCATGCAACAGTAGATACTTTAAATTCAAAAACACATATGTTTAATAATTATTACTTCAGAATTTAAATAATTGAAAGAGTGTGAAGTGAATCAATTGCATTTGTATTAAATATCTTTCAGGTAATGTGTCTTTGGAAAACCTCAAAATATTTATTATAAAAACAAAATCGGCGCCTCATAATTACCTTTCAGATTTCGATATTGTTCATAAAAAGTACATCTACAATACACATACACAGGAGTAAGTGCTCATATTTTGCTTTGCTCTTACTTAGAAGTTAAATTAATGGCATTTGAACTAAATCGCAAGTCCAACCATTACATTAAAAATAAGTCCATTTGCTGCAATAAGTTATTTTTATAAACTTTTTTATTTTCAAATATCTAACCCAAAATAATAGTTCACTTAATTTTTGAACGTCCCTGATCCTAAGGCTGAAATAAAATTAACCAAATTACATAACAACACTCTTGATCACAAATTGAAATGAGTATATGCTAGTAGTATGTACATGCAATGGAGTGATAACACATCAATTCTTAGTGAATGTCAACAATTGACTAAACTATTATTGAAATAATTGTTTTCGACATCGTATGCCTAGAAGTTACGATCGTTTTTAAAACTTAACCATTTTCGAATTTGTTTAGAAAATTCTATGCACGTTACAAAGTGGAAATAAAAAAGTGATGGAGAAGGAGTCAGAAATTAGTGGATGGCCTTTGAAAATTGTTAGAGTTGAGAAAGATTTAAAAATTACACAAATTGTTTTGAAAGAACTATTCACAAGGGAGGTAAATAATCAGGAATATAATTGATTATCAAGCAGCGGCCCTCAACTCATTAGAAAGGGTGTCCCACGATACGGCATTCCGCGCATTGAGTGTGAAATTAATAAGCTAACCATTAACTAAAACTAACATTTCAATTAAAATCAGACCACAAGAGATGAGAGATTTCCCCCATTAACAGGCAGACTATGAAGTCAAAGTAATGAAGATGCTAAATAAGATAAAATTAATAACCAACACCGAATGTGAACTTACGAGTACCCCTTTTCATTGTCGTATGAAAACTTTTTTTCAGAACCAAAAATATTTTCAAAACAAATTAATAAATACTTACCCGATTTTATATGAAATCCCACCAGAGCTGGATAAAAATACATATACTGCTTAAACAAGTTTAAAACTTTGTATTTGATGTATGTATTATCCTAAGAGCCGAATATACTTAATTGCTTCACAAAAATAATACACTAAAGGTGATAATATAAATAAGTCATTAGGGTAAAGCCTAGATCATGCCTGAGACAATTTTATTATGAGGCCAAAGCTCAAACAACTTAATAGACAAAAACACTAAATAACGCAAATTCGATTGAATGGAGCGCTCAAAATTAATTCGAAATGAGAAACAGTAGGTAAAGCCTACTAGCAACTTTGTGAGAGTCAAGACCAATAACTTTATAAAACTAAATTTGTAATCAACTTTAAACTAAAGAGTGCATTATTAATTGAAATGGAACTGTTTTATTGTGTCTTGTTCAATGAATTTTTTGCAATAGAATTTAAAAAAAGACTTGTTTAAAACATCTCAAATGAAGAGTATTTCTAATCCAATAATGAATTAAATCAATCTATGCTATTTTTGATGAAGATATCAAAAATACAGACACAAACTTGTTCTATTGCTGTAATTGTTTATAGCGAATCTGGAAAATTGAAATAAATATTACTATATATAATTACATTTCATGTGAATCATAAATAGAGAATGTCGAAGATGGATAAAAGAATTGAATTAAATGTCGCTTATTCCTTAGTTTTTGCGTTTAGAAAAGCTAAACAACGACTTAAGGCGTCTATAAAGTTAACAAGCTTTAACACGCTTTTATTTATCCACCTTTCAAAATGTTTACAGTCACTCATAAAAAGAAATCTTGGCTTTTGCCAACCTCTAATAGAGCTGGAATATTTCAGATAAACACTTTTATCTTTATCTATCAAAAATTTCAAATCGTTTTCCTGCGTTATTCTTAGAAACAAATATATAGTTGTTGTGTGTTCTGTCTGCATTAATAATTTACATTTTTAATTACATTGCGCATTTATTACAAAATATAACCGCCGACATCTGCAGGGGCCCTCATGCTGTTAAAAAACAATATTATATTCTAAAATCATTTGTTAAAAATGAATTTGAATTTAGAGTGAAATCTTCAGTAAGCAGTAATATATTAAAAAACTTGAAAGTCAATTTTAACACTGAATAACCCAAGCCTATACATTTTGTAGAATTGCAATTTTATTGCACTGAGTACATGCAATATAGCTGTTAAATTTTCTTTTTATCCATTATCTTCCGACTTTCACAAATACATTGTATTGTGTTAAAAGTCCGTGGATTTCAATATCTCACATTAAAATATAATAATATTCTTTAGTTGTATAAACATTCTACAAGATGCTTAAGTTAGAAAAACGTACCACGATTTTTCTCTAAAATATATCTATGATGGGAGGGGACTAAGGAATAGTTATTGTAAAAAAATTGTTAAAAATTTATTAAACTCGAAAGCGAGTGGTTTAGGTGGGCTCCTTGATTACGTTCCTAATTTTAGCAGTATAAAAGTAATATTCACTTACATCAAGATTAAAAAAGAACACTGCAAGCTTACATCAAGATTAAAAAAGAACACTGCAAGAATATTAATTCAGAATTTAAAGTAAAACTGAAAAATCAAATATGAGCGTTCATGGAAAATTATTTGCCATTTTGAATTAGATATGATACTGGATAAATATTTCAATTTCAGTGTCTTTTTATATCAAATTCTTAAATTATTTGTGAAGGGTGCAATTAAAGAAACGATATGTTTTTAGAATTATATGACAAAACACATTCTTGATTTACACTACACTGTAAAACGCGTGACAACATAGTTTACTTTAATCCGTTGCGACTGGTCAATGAGCATTGATCTGAAAAATAGCTCATATATTTATGACCTGACGTAATAGAAAAAATTAGAACTGAAATCTGTAATTTATGAATAACACAATTTAAATATTTTAGTAGAAACGAAGAGATAGAATGGGCATTGTCATTTTAAGCATTAATTAGTGACCATTTTGAATAAATGTCCATTAATGGTAATTAATGTATCCCACCATTAAATTTTGAGGTTGCGTGGTTTATTCGTCACCCACGCAGGAATACCCAACCCATATCAATCCTTGTTTGCAATAAAGGAAACAGAATTCTACTCTTACAAAGATTACATTGTAAAAGAATCGATCTATTTCATAATATTGAGAAATAAAACTTTGGAATAGAAACTACTCATTTCAATAAGAAAAGGATAGGCATCAAGTCCTTCATTCCCTTCTTATATCAAAAATTACTACAGCTGCTTTCATATATATATATATATATATTTAATAGTGATATTAACGAGACGTCTAATTGAAAACACGCGCCAATTAAATGTATCTTGCTGTCGTAAAGCGATGTATAATTATTTTCAATCGAAAGTGAACGGAAATACAACATTGTATTATTACTGTCAATTTTCCAATGAAAGTCAATACGCGTAAAGAATCCATTACGCAATCAGTTTTTGATTTCAGAAAACGTTATCCAGTAACAAACACGACTGATGTCTATTGTTCCACTTTCAATTATGTTCAAGTTTGCGGAACAACCCAAAAGCTAAAAAACTAAAAAATGAAAGTGGTTAATTTGTTTTAATATAGCCTCATTTCTCAAATGGAATATAAGTGATTTCAAATGTGGGAAATCCGGCTAGTTTTTCAACAAAAACTATGTCAATGACGCAAGGCACTAATTGATTTTGCCTCACGTGCTTTTCCATGTAAGCACTTCAACTATGAAGTAGCATATTATTAAGAAGGCATCTCCCAGTCAAATGATTTGTTAATCCTCAGGTTGATTTCAGTGGACCACGGCCGGTTAAAAAGCACTAGCAGGTGGAAGAACAATACATAATTTCCAAATTCAAATGTAATTTATTGAGAATTCACAATATATTTCTATATTTGGCACATAGTTACTATTCGAATCCGAATTTATCCAAAATAATGATGTACGATCCAAACGCAATCGGAAGTTTGAAAAATCAAATCGAAAAACTCTAAAATATATATTTATACATAAATCGTTGCCTAGTACAATTTAGTATCTATACGCCGATCACAAAAATTCGATTTTTCACAAAAATTAATTCGATTGTAGCTATGAGTACTTCAAATCAAGCGATATTATAGAAGAAAGATTATGAAAGAAATTCAAATTCATAGAATGTGTTGAGTTGAAATTTTCTTTCAACGCTGCACCTATACATTTATTTGCGAAATTATAAATCTCAACTGCTACTTTACTTACCAAAACTTTGAGATCATTGATTTATTCCAAGTTTATGATATTATTCAGCTTAAAACATGTTATAATTATATACACACATAATAAAGCTTTATAGAATAGTACCAATTCACTAAAAAACAATTTGTATTATTGAAACGAACACGTTCTGTTAAAACTTTTTAAAAAGCTCATTAAAAATTCAAAATTAAAAGAACAACTCAGCTGGTTATTAGATATTAAAACGATATTTCATAATATAACTGGCAATAATACCAAGAATACTAAACGATCACTTACATAGAATGACTAGGCAACCGTTTAAATGCAAAATATTTTATCAAAATAATTTTCACCATTACGTTTGTCTACATTTTGTAACAGAACTACAACGTTTAATATAATCCTAAATGCACATAAATTTCATACTTAAAAATGTTTTTTTCTGTTAATGTGATGAAATCCAGAGATGGAAGTGGGGCAGATTTTTGTGAACTGCTTCACCCAGCCCCACGCAAGTTGTGTCGTGCTGTGCCACATATTCATTTATTGACATCTGCCCCAAATAGCCCCACTCAGAAAATGCTGCTCCACACATTATTTGCGATATCATATTGACCCATATTTGTTTTATGACAATTTTAATAACAATTAATTTTTCAAAATGCGACTAATCAACACGTAAATCCAAATTTTATCAATCAGATAACTTTGATGTAAGATAACCTTTACAATCTCCAAAATTGGCACAGGTTTTCACAACTCACATTTGCTTCATGGATACAAATTTTGAAAAAACTTTGCCCTATACCTGACCCGACCCACTCTGTCTCATGGGTTTACCACCTCCATTCCTATCTCTGATTAAAACATTTTTCTCAACTAATTTTGCATCAAGTGGATAGTCGTATGTAATGATGAAAACATCTCGTTCCATGCAGCTGGGAATTTAACTGAAGAAAGTGGGAGCACGGATTTTCAGAATCCCACTAAATTCTGGTTTCGGAGATGCCTCCAAGATTTCCTAATGCTCAAATATACTCCATTGACAAGAACGTTAACTGTAAATTTTGGTGAATGTCTATTCATTAATACTCGAATAAATAGATGAACTTCAATGTGCATTTAGGACAGAATTCATCTTAAGACAATTACTACTCAATTTCTGAATTTGAAGTCTATTGCAATAAAATAATGAAGTCTTCTCATTACTCATATTATATGCATTCATTGTTTGGGTAGATTACTTTCGATAAACATCAAAACATTCTCTCACTGAGCTATTGGCAACAAAGATTAGGTATAGAATATACGGATTACTCATAATTAATTCTGTTTCATCCGACTATTTGACATCAAAGAACTGTGAAACAATACGTTGAAATATTCATTCCAAGTTTAATAATTAATTCTAAAGCTATTGTTTTAGCGTAAGCTTCAAAGACTTAAAGCGTTACAAGCACTTCCTCCCATCCGATTTCCACACGTAGAGGTCGTACTGTAACACAAATTATATGCACATGGCTTTCCATTTTATATGGCATCTGAAGATAAAGCCAATGTGAACCAAATACCACAATCATAACCGACTACTATGAAACATGCTACTTTAAAATGTTATTCCATTAGAAAATCGCCTTTCTTACGTTTGGAAACAATGTTAAGAATATGCTAATAGCCAAGAAAAATAGTACTAAATATTTTTGTAAGTAACAAGTTGAGAAAAGCAATGGATGTGTTTTAATGCATTAAAGATGGATTTGTAGAATGATTTCTTTCAACAACTCAACAAAGCTGTCATTAATCAATAAATAACAAGAAGAGCACGACAATCATTTACGAAAACGTCAATCTCAATGTGAGAAGAGAATCCCATCAATTATTTATCACAACAAGTATTTAACAAAAATGCCCAAGAAATGTTCAATATCGGAGTTTTATATCAAATTCTTTGGAATTCTAGGGAACATTGACTAAACTTTGAAGTTGAAAATTGCATGCACGAAGCAACCAGATGCAAGATTAACATTTAACAGAAAAAACTTGCATTAATTTCTGTATCATTCATTTCTTCAATCTATCAATAGTAGTTAAAAGTTCGTAAAAAATCTCAAATTTAAAATATAACTAAGTTTGTGAATGTTTAAGCTAATGCTTGTTATATCATGTCCACGAAACTCGAAACTTGAAAGCAATAAATGCGACAGCAAAAAATATAGCTATGTATGGTTAAATGCTTAGACAATCCAAAAATATTTCTATTTACATCGCTAAAAGAAAGCAAGAGTAATTAGTTTACTTATTAATAAGATGGTGTCACGGCTAGAAGGTAATTAAAATTTTACTCATTAAATTTAAATATAACGTCTATTGAAAAGACTCAATGTTCTCATTATATGTGAACATTGCTAACATTTTTTAGTCAATATTTAACTATAATATAAAATTACAATGATTGACAATTCGAGTTATGCCATAAACAAACTATTTATAATTTTACCAATTATTTCCAGTGTACATGCATTAGTTCGTGCGAAAGTGTTATTATCAATTTTAAATGAAAATATTTATAATGATAATGAACATCATGTAGACATTGCAAAACCAATAATTTATAACATTGATATGGCACTGCAAGTACTATATAAGCAGCAAAAATTACTATTCATAATACATTTCTAAATTAATGTTTGTAAACTTTACTAAAAATAAACTATTCTTTTCAAGTACAAAGCATTTGCAATAAAAATGAATTAAGCTTATAGAAATACTGCTGGAAAAGGCATACCTGCTTACAGTTGAGCAAGCAAAACGCTTGGCATACATCTGACTGTGACACTTCATTACTTGTGGATAGAACGGTTTCAAAAAGCATCAGCAAGGCTAAAAGAATATTTATCCACCAGACCATCTTTTCATCAAATGTCTTAAAAATATACACACACGCAAAGAACAAGCAATAACCAATCAGGTAAAAGCATTTTAGAATAGCATTATTTGAAATACACACCGATTGCAAAAATTCAAATGATTATGATTGGATAAAATTATAATTATCGCCGAGAGGCGCTGGCACAATCAACGTAAAAGCAATTAATGTTACGATAATGCGTGATAAATTTCTTCTAATATGAGACGAGCTCTAGAAGAATTAATGTATTTTAAATTGCGACGCCTCTTCATTAGGGAAAAATATTGTACATTTTAAGCAGAATATTGTTTGCTCTCAAAATTTTAAAATAAAGCAATCTAAAGCAAGAGAACCTTATGGATAAACACGATTTTGTAAAATTTCTGCAAAGCTATAAAAGTGAGGCTTCATTATATTTTACTTGTTAAAGAATCCTTAGAAAGAACAAGCGCTTTGATCAGCAAATGTGACGTTGAGCTTCGCTGGAATCAATGATACCCCTCCTAAATTTAGAGTCTACACATATCTAATCTAAAGATGAAATGCATAGGTAACAGACAAAATAATTAGCGCATTATATATTTAAATGACACTATCATACGAAATTTTCCTACTGAAAAATTGTTTTTTTTATCAAATCGCTCTATATATTTTTTCAAAACTTTTTATATTTTAATTTATTATTTTTCTGATGTTTTAGTAAACAAACAGTTTATTTGTTAGTAATCAAATATAGATGTGTCCATAAATATATTCAATAAATATGTTAGCCCTATAAATATTTTAAACTCATTAAAATATTTGATCGAAATATTGAGAAAACATTAAGCTACTGAATTCTGCTGAAATTACTATAACTTCATTATAATTCTGCTCACCATTCTCAGTGATATGTAGGTTGGCCGTGTTCAGGGAATTTCACCCATTAAATACCGGAGCATAATTTTTCTCAATTTCGATAGAGTATTTTCACTCAGATTGGCTAAAATTGATGATATATATATATATATATATATATATATATATATATATAATAAATTGAAAAACATGGAAATATTATTTAGCAACAAAATGGTGGATAATATATATATATA
>CABFPE010000344.1:351245-362788 GCA_900660155.1 Hofstenia miamia | reverse complement strand
TGATGTTGTTGTCACTGTCTTCATTCGCCGTCCCAAGAAACATCGCACCCTTCACTCGTTTTTCAATCGTGCTTGTACTGCTGCTAATTACATCTTGACTCGCAACCCTCCAACAGCGATTGATTTCTTTTCCCCACCACCGAGCTTCAAGAAATCTTTGATGGCTTTCCTCTTTGCTGAGCCCTTCTCCGACTTCGCCTACTCTTCCATTTGCTCCTATTTCATCTCCTGCGACTGTCCTCGCTGCCGTAAAACTTGACTTGTTTTTATTTTCTTGTTGTGTATGCCTTCAGCGGCTAAATAAAGTCATTGATTATTATTATTATTATACCACTTGTCTCCTGCTTCTAACCCATGCTGCCTGCTCAAACTCCAGTGTACCATTCTTTCCACCTTTTCATGCCTGAACTTATACTCATTCTGTGCCAACTTCTCACACCCTGCTATCAGATGATCTACTGTCTCCGCCTCTTTCTTACATAGCCTACACTTATCACTTACTTCTACTCTTCTGTCTATATGCTTCTTCACCCAGTTTGTTCTTATTGCTTGCTCCTGTGCTGCCATTATTAGTGCTTCTGTTTCTCTCTTCAGTCCTGCCTTCTTTAACCACTTGTTGCTCTCTTTTCTATCACACTTTTCTGTGTTCCTCCAGTATTCTCAATGCATTGCCTTCTGCCTATACCTTGTTTGTCTCTCTGATTCCATCCTACTCTGGTATATCTTCTTTCCTTCACTCTCAGTTCTTATCTTCTTTAACTCCTTAGTGGCCTCTAGTAGGGACCTCTTAGGTTGCTCTTCTACATATTCCTTTAGCCCTAGTGCTTCTGCTTCTACAGTCTCCTCCACACTTAGCAGCTCTTTCCCTCCCTTATGCCTTGCCATGTACAGCCTATCTACATCTCTCTGCTGCTAGTATCTTCCTTGTCTCCCTGTCTAATTCCCTCAGTTCATTCTTGTTCCACCTAACTATTCCTGCCGAATATCTCACCACTGGTATCGCCCACGTATTAATTGCCTTTATGCTGTTCTGCCCATTCAATGCTGACTTCTGTAGTACCTTCCTTACTCTCCTCTTGTACTCTTTCCTTAGCCTCATCTTCATTTACACATGATCTGTTCTGTCCTTCTCTATTACTCCTAAGTACTTGTACCCCTCCTTGTCCCCACTGGTTGTCCTCAAACCCACACACTTGCCTCTAGTCATATTATTATTATTATTATTATTATTATTATTATTATTATTATTATTATTATTATTATTATTATTATTATTAAAATGAAATTTGAGGGAAGATAACAGAATGAAAATAGAATGAGGTGTAAAAGAAGAAAGAATAGTGTTGGTTAAATCAAAAGCACATAGTTTATTATGTACTTCATAAACATTTATTGTCGAGGATGGGTGAAAAATGACCAGAAATACTGATTATGGGGAGCGGTGACGAATTCAAGAATAGAAGGAAGGTTGCACGAAATTGAGATACTCTTTATGAGAACATGAGTAGAGATGAGAGCCCTTGTCAATAAATTTCTTCAAACACAAATTTTGTCAATTTCAATAAATTGGAAAGCGGCAAAAATGTTCTTGATATTTTTGTTAGTAAGAAAGATGTGCCTGCAGGATGTATGTGCAGAATTTTAAGGAATTTGAGTTTATTTCCGTTCAACACGTTAAAGACCTAGGTGTTATTATAGACCCCAATTTACATTGGAACCTACACGCGTTGACGCTGCTTCAAAAGGTTAGAAATGATTTTCATATGATAAACCACAATGTTCCGCTTCAAACTAGCCAAACGATAAAGGCTAGGCTTATACAGTAATGTGTCCTCAGTATTTTACTTAACGCTAGAAAGACATAATTTCCTGGTGATGTCATCCTGCATAAGCTTGATATTTTTCATAATCCTTGCTTGTATTGGGTTTTGGGTAAAGCACAATTTTCCTTTGCTGTAGCCAGCAATTATTGGTTGTATCGCATTATTGTGCTATTTCAACTTTACGACTTATTATTCATGAAAAATGAGCTTGACGGATCATGGATTACCCCGAATCATTTTCCCATTCATGTTGGCTTGGACAAACTTCGATCTTCAAGTCATGCGCAATTCGAAATTTCTACTACCAGAAAAATGTCTGAAAAGAACTATTTCAGAAGAGTCGTGATACTGGCCAACACACTCAGTGCCACCTACAACATCGATATGGGAGAGATTGTCTACGCTTACGTGTGAGGTGCATAAATAGAGAACACCCGGGCTTTATGCGTTGTAGAAAAAAACGAAATCATCAGTGTTAAAGATTTCGAGGGGATTAAGAGAAGTGATGAACGGAGATATTTGTTTAAACAAATGTAATCAGCAAAGAATAAGAGTGAGAATACATTGGGGAAGGGGTTTGAAAAGTGCAGTTGAAAGGGATGAAGCAGAAAAGAAGATATTATCTGATAAGAAAGAATAGGATTTCAAAAAGCTGATGGAAATGTCAGACATTGAAGAACAGGTCTTGCACATTGCCAAAGGTGTGAGCTGGAGAAAATACAAAAACGAATTTTATGTACCATTGTTGTTTAATTCAGACGCAAATATCTGGCATATTGTAACGAACTTGCTACAAAGGATTCAGCCAATTGCAAAACACTAGCAGCGTCCTTACAAAAAAAGTTCAACGCATGTAAATCCTGAATAATTGTAGGCTTTCCATTATGGAAGCATGAGGAATAACCACACAAACAAGGCGTGGTTTAAGCAAAAAGATTCTTGCTTTCTCAGCAGTGCTGAAAGTTTCAAATAGCACAGCCTAACCGATGTGAGCAAATCTCCCCGAAAAGAAATTTCACCGAAAATATTCAAAACACATTGGAGCATACGCAATCTATTTTCGGAAAAAGTTTTCCAATTTGTATTCACCCTAAAGTTTATAATGGCTTGCTTTCCTACTAGGTCATTAAAATAATCAAATTTTTGGTTAGTGTTATGGCTAGACTCTGATTAAGATTAGGGCTTGTTGATCACCCCCATATATAGACAAATTTAAATATTTTCGACATTTCATATCATTTAAATATGTAATCATTTATAGTGCATGTCTATTTTTACTGTAATAGTACTATTCGGTGAGATTTGTTTTCAGTGAAATTTGCTGTAGTCAGCCTAATCAATGTCAGTCATTTACGAAAAGCACTGAATAGATTAGCACGAAAAATTGATCAATACAAAGATGAAATGAAGACGGTTGTTTCGATGCATATAAGACAATTGATAGATGAAATTTAAAAAAGTTAACATCATGAAGAAAAATGGTGTTGCACAGGAATAGTACCTCTTACATCAACTACTGTGCCGAATCAAAACATGTCTAAGGAATTGCATGAGGCCTAGCTTGTGGAACTAAGCTCTGCTTTGGGTTTCTCATATGTTTTTTAAAATAGCTTAAAAAAACCCGTTAGAGAAATTGGCAAGATCAGTTTTCCGGTTTTATCGAAGATTTTGACTTTCTTTACCCCAGACTCAGTTCCAAGCTCTCAAAGCAACAACACGGTTTATAAAAAGGAAAGTCTACCGTAACCCAACTGATTAAATATCTTGACGCTCTTTACCGCAATAAAAACTCAAATCAACCCACAGAATCCGTGTACTTTGACTTCAGTAAAGCTTTCGATTGGGTGCCTCGCCATTTGCTCTTAAAGAAACTCGAACGGTTTGGTCTTGCCACGCATTCATTGAATTAATATCTTCATATCTCTCCTTTCGTAGTCAATGTGTGATTTACAACAATACCCATTCTGAAGCTAAGTTTATTACCAGCGGTGTCCCACAGGGCAGTATTCTGGGCCCTCTTCTGTTCGTAATTTTTATTCACGATTTAATCACGTTGCCAATGAGTTCTCATTGCTTTGCTTATGCTGATGACAGTAAACTAACCAATGCAATTACTCAGTGTGATCTTCAGCCTGACATTAATCAATTCTTGGCATGGTCAACCTCAAATCATTTGTCCTTTAATTCTGGGAAGTGCTCGGTAATCAACTTTCCCGCCAATAACTCATGTAACTACTTTCTCAGCGACTTCCTTATCCCACAATTACACACATCAAAGATCTAGGAGTTCTAACCTCTGATTTACAATGGAACAAACATATTGACTCGCGTTTGAGCTCTGCTAATAAAGCATTTTTCTTCCTTAAACGAAATGTGCTTATTGATGTATACTAGAACGTAAAAAGACATTATTATGTAACGTGTGTCTTACCGATTTTGATATTTGCTTCTCAGGCATGGTATCCTTCGTCCTTGCATCGCGGAAAACTTGAGCATTTTCAGCAGAGGTGCTTGCGTTGGGTCACTGGTGCTCAGGACTACACATCTCAACTCAAATTGTCATCACTTCGGCCGATATCCTACTTACTTCAATATCATGATCTCATGTTTTTACATAAATGTCTTTTGGGCAAGTTGGACTTTCCCATCTTTGATTTTATAAATATAAAGATACCCAGTCGCTATCTCAGAAAGGACAACATACAACTCGAGACCAAATGGATGTCCAAGAGACCCGCATGTGATAAAGCTTTCTTTCAAAGAACTGTGATGCTGGCAAATTCTTTGGCTGTCAGGAGAATAGCTTTTATTGATAAGCACAATTTTCCATCGACCATTAAAACGCACATAGACTCGAATGTCCATGGATTCTCTACCCGTTGTCACTTTTGTTATATTTTCTCGAAAGTAAATAAATTCTTTCAGTAGTAGTAGTAGTAGTAGTAGTATTACAGATAATGTGATTCACCAAGAGTTTTTTTGTTCAGGTATAGTTTTGAGCGGTAACCAACCCTCTGCTATGTAACTCGCGCTGCATCACTATTTATGATTTTGAGCAGTGCTGTGTGGTAAGAAATAGGCATTGAAAATACATTTTTAATTACAAAATATGGATATACAAACGAAAGAATTTGTAATGTAGAAATCCTTCAAAACCATGGAAATTGCCCTTCAAAATTTATTTTCGTATCTTAAAAAGTCTTAGGTAAATCTAATGAATATATTTACATGAAACAAAATTGAGCATGTTGGGTATCAGAAATTTCTATTTGAATTTGCCGCAATTACTTTTAAAATGAATAACATATTAAGAAATATTTAAATAATTAAAAAAATTTGAAACGTTTTGTCAATTATATAAAGCCATTAAGACTATTAGCAAATCTTTAATAATTATGATTAAAAAAAATTGGCACTTGTAAATTTGGAATATAAGCCAATCAGATTTTGACTAATGTAATACACGTTGTAAAAGTCTTTAGTCAACGTCTCAAATTTAACTGAGAAAATTTTAATGATGATTACTGTATTTGGAGTGTTATCTCTTTTAATTACTTTATCGACTGCATTGTATTCATCGACCGATGATGTTGTTCAGCTAACTCCTTCAAATTTTAATGAAAAAGTTATTAGTAGTAATCAAATTTGGTTTGTTGAATTCTATGCGCCTTGGTGTGGGCACTGCAAGGCATTAGCTCCTGAATGGAAAAAAGCTGCAACAGCTCTTAAGGGAATAGTAAATATTGGAGCTGTTGATGCTGACCAGCACAATTCACTTGGTGGTCAATATGGTGTGCGGGGATTTCCTACAATTAAAATTTTTGGCTTAAACAAAAATTCTCCTTCAGATTACAATGGTATGAAAATATTTATCTATTTTATATTTTCTTTAGGTGGTAGGGATGCGAATGGAATTATTGATGCTGCAATCAGTGAGATTAAAAAAGTTGCATCTTCGAGAATGGGAAAAGGTTCTTCGGGTAGTGGAAATACTGATTCGTCCGCTGTGATTAAACTTACAGATTCCAATTTTAATAAACTTGTATTGCAGTCGGATGATATTTGGCTTGTAGAATTTTATGCACCTTGGTGCGGGCATTGCAAAAGACTTGAGCCTGAATGGGCGAAGGCAGCTAATGAATTAAAAGGCGTAGTCAAACTTGGTGCATTGGATGCTACTTCTGAAACTGTCACTGCTGGAAAATATGAAATTCGTGGATATCCTACTATAAAAATTTTTGGTAAATCTATATCTGAGAAGGTAATTTTTCAACTTTAGCGCTAACTATTTACCTCATAGGAAAATCCTGTTGATTATGAGTCCGGCCGAAATGCTGAGGATATTGTGCGGTTTGGAAATGAAAAAGCAGCTGAAAATCTTGCTCCGCCAGAAGTTGAGGAACTAATAAGTGCTGATGTTTTAGAATCCAATTGCAAAGACAATTCCATTTGCATTTTAGCATTTTTGCCTCACATTTTAGACACTGGTGCTAACGGTCGTAATGAGGTTTGATTTATTAATTTCGTTTTAAATAGCTCGTTTAATTTTATATTTTATTTTAATTTAGTTGCTCGATATTCTGCGTACAATGACAGAAAAGTTCAAACGCAATAAATGGGGTTGGGTTTGGGCAGAAGGAGGTGTTCAACATGAAGTTGAAGCCTCTGTTGGCGTTGGTGGGTATGGTTATCCTGCATTAATTGTCTTGAATTTAAAGAAGCAAGTTTATGTTCAGCTACGCAGTGCGTTTGATGAAAAACATGTCTATGAGTTGCTCAGAGATGTAAGTGTTGGGAGAGGTCGACTTGATACTTATCGTAAAGACGGTTTGCCTAGTGTTGTTTTAACAGACCCTTGGGATGGCAAAGACGGTGTAATGCCTAGTGAAGAATTGTGATTAACCATATTTATTTCCTTTGCATTGTTTTATTGAGTTCAATATTTTGTAAAAATATTTGTGAATATCAAGTTTTAAAGTATAACTTTTACAAGGTTTTATAAAGTAGCATATTTCGTGAATTTTTTGCTGAATACCACAAATTAAGGTTACTTTTATGTAACCAACGCTTGTGTGTAGAATAGATTATTTGAATATTGATGCAAATTTTGATATTGGTTGATATTTCAGATGAATTACAATCAAAATAACATTAGACGCATATTACCAATCACAAAATATTTATAGATGATTATTTAGTGTTTAAAATTTGCTTATTCATTTAAGCTTTCTAAAAATGAATATTCAAGTGATTTCTATTTCAGATTTGGCACTATGTTTTGTTGAAACAGGCATCCCTTTGCTGAAGGTGAGTTCAGATGCTAGTATCTTATTTTCACGGTGTAAATAACCGAACAGTCCTTTTTTAAATTGCTGCACATAGTGCTTCATCTATTCTCGTAGCAAAAGGTTGAATTCCTTCGCATAATCCCCTTCATACCAGAAAACTGATTGTTTGCAAACTATGTTTGAAATAATATTAATGTATCAAGCTACTGTAAATTAAAACTTAGTCAACTCATCAGCTAGGAAATGATTTATGCTACGTGTTTGGGAAATAGGTTAGTTATAATAGTGCACCTGAATGTTTTTGTTTCTTAAAACATCCCAATGTAAACCAGTAACAATTATGAAATAAAATATTTAATTTCACTCTGAAATATTTAATTGAGGTAACTAGTTATCCCTAAGTAAGATAGTTCTTCAATTAGTATGTTATGATTAATAGAATCAAAGATTTGAATTATCTAAGCAGGCTACTGATTTATTAAAATCAAAAGATGCTCTCCATTTTTCAGTTGCATTTAATATTGCTTCAGTAGTTGAAAATTTTTTGTGGAATTCAAATAGGGTGTTTGATAATACATTATATAATCTTGTCTCTAATGGGCTCCTCAAAGTTCTGTGTGCTGTTCTCTTCTTCCTCAATAGCTTCCCACAAACTGACCTCAACTCATCATGTCTACTGTTCTTTGATGACACTGCGATTTTCAACTTTGTTAGTTATTTGCCTCCACTATTACCTCTGATATTGAGCTTTTGGCTGCTTGGTTAACCATCTTGATTTTAGCCCAACCAAGCCATGTGGTATTTCCTTTTCTGTATTCCCCCTTCTGATCTGCCTCTCCCTGTGAACTTTTCTTCTCATCATACTAATCTTGGAATTCAGTTTGCTGCAAACTTAAATTGGTCTAGTCATGTATCCTTGTGAAAGCTAATTCCTCACTCTTTGCCCACTCCTGCAATGTTTGCTTTAATTCAATGACTGTTGTGAAACTCTTTGTTCAAGTCCATTTCTTGTACCGTTCTCTATGCTTCTCCCTTTTGGTGACCTTCTTGTTCCTTGCCTGAAGCGGGGTTTTAAATGGATCTATCCCATGCCATACAAATATGCTCTTCTCAAACTCTCCTGCTGTCACTCTACTTCCATTCCTGTTATCGCTTGCTCTTTTGCATATTGAACCTTGAGCCTTTTGATTTCATTAAGTTCTCTAATTCTTGCTCTGATGATGTCACTTTCTCCATTCGTCCCCTTAACCCGTTTTTCAATTGTGCTTGTATTGCTGCTAATAACATCTTGACTCTTAACCCTCCAACAGCCAGTGATTTCTTTCTCCGCTGCTAAGCTTCAAGAAATCGTTGTCTTTCCTAGTATTAGTATAATTAGTAGCAATATTCATAATTCGTTTGATTTTTTGATCTGTTGTTCATATTTGCAATGTCTTTTAATTATATTGTAATATCTCGATCTTGAGTTTTCGTATTTCTTGCAATAGCCAAATATTTAGTGAATGCATCTTATAATTAATGCTATTTTGTAGTTTAGCGAAGTATTTGAAATGCAGTTCAACAACAATCCTGTGACTTTTGATTTCTCATGCATTGCAGTTTTAAATTTATTATCCTTTTGGATTACATTAAAAAAATTCAATTTGTTCTTAGTTTTACCTCCTTTGGAAGCTGGATATTATTAATTGCGTATAATTTTTTAAGTTTACTGTCAGAAGTTTCTTCATCTTGTACTAATGCAAATATATCATCAATGTTGTGTTTTGGGTTTTCATTAGCTATCTTGCAGAGTCGAGACCTCGGCATTTCTACTAACAGAGAAACAGAACTTGACGCCGTATATTATGCAATTTAATTTGGCTTTGTACAGAATAAAGTCAAATTTTTTCGAGTTTTGTCTTGGCTGAAATCTTCTGAATTTTTTCTATGATTACCGTGCCTTTAGTAGTGTTTTTGTCTTTAGTTTTACTGATATTGCAAAAATCGGTCGGAGTTTTTCCTTACATTTTAGTCCCAAGTTGAAAGATTTTATTTCGATTCATGATACCAAAATAATAATTCATATGACAGGGGAGATGGTTTCACTGCTACCAGTATTGTGTAAATTTCAGGCATTTCATTTGTCTATTTTATCTGGGGAGGCGATTTGACCCCCTTCTATATTTTTAGATATAACTCAGAGACCGTTTTTTAAACAAACTATTCTTGTATGACTTTTTTTAATTTGTTCTGCAACTTTTGACGCAAAACTTATCCAGATAGGGTCAAGGGTTAGAAAGTTGTAGGGATTTAAAAAAAAGTCCATGAGAAACTGACATTTCTTGAGAGTTTCAAGAATAAAGATATTATATGTAAAGGCAAAAAATTGTAAACAATGCATAATTTTCAGTGTAAATTATAATTAAATGTTTTCTGTTTTATTTGCCTCATAGGCCCTTCTCTTGAATTCTATTTAGTAATACTTGTAACATTTTGTGTAAACGTTTTTATTATTGCTTCTTAGAAATGTTTATTGTTAAATTGAAAGAGTCGCATGATAGTGGGCAACCTTGCCTAACCCCCCTTCCAGTTTCTTTAGCATGAGATAGATTACTGTTGATCAGTAGATGTGAAACAGAAATCTTCTAAGCCTGGTGTTTTAGGCGAGATAATATACTGTGAATGGCTGACGGAATCATATGCTTTATGAAATTTGATATTCATTATTCTAACATCAAGAGATCTAGCTTTACATATGTTAATTAAGTATTGCATTATAGAAATATTTATGCCGCCTTTCCTACCCACATTTATGTGAGATATTTATCTTGAGGTCCATGGTCAGATGTTTAATAGGTGTCCATGATTTAGGGATTTCAGGTGGCTTTCCTATTTTATTGATGAGCTTTATTATTCCACTTGCGATTTTGGAATTTGTGTATCCTTGGCTCATTATTGCATCTATTAGTGTTTTAATATGAGGTAGTTAAACGGTTTTAGAAGGTGGGATTTAGTCCGCCTATCCTCTTTGCAATATCAAACTCCTAAACACGGTTAGCTGGGGCAGTTTGTTGTGCCATGACACGGTATGGCTTGTGTTGTTTACTGCAACAATTTTTTTAAAGAGTATTGATTGAATTTGCTCTGGACTTGCTTCCAGAGAATTAAAATGAATAAAACACACTTTTATACAATCAGCTATTTATGCAAAGTTTCCTCATTATAATAAATCTCAACCAATAATTACTTGACCAACTTAATTTCAACAGAGATGTCGACGTTGATTTTAAATTTAATGTTAATTTAATTGGATCCTGGTATGCTATTTTTCTGTATTTAATGCAAAAATTCACACTAGAAAAACCACATTTCTTAATAATTATAAAAAAATTACTTTACGTGAGCAGAAGCATTTCCTGATTAATTTATTTATATTCAATACTTTATCACACTGTAATTGATTGCACTGAAACTAAACATTTCTAACTAAATATTGTTCAGTTCTTTTAATAATGCGACCGATTGCCAGCTCATGTGGAAGTATTAACAAAAAATTATCTGAAACAATTTAAAAAACTACAAGAGTTTTTACGAAAAAATGACTTAAAATTTATTTTCAAAACTATGTCCCATCCTTACAGAATTTTGTGGAAGCAGTGCTTCCACTTTTTCTAATTTGTATTTCAAAATTATATTACATCATTTCAGAATTTACTAGAAGCACTGAATTTCATGTAAAAATTCTGAACAACAAGTGGTTTTGGGAACATTTTTGTGATGTCCGGAAAAGGCAGGTTTTCTAAAAAAATGCAAAAAATTGCTCGAAAACATATTGGTACATAGTTGAAATGAGGTTGTAAGTGAATATGCGTATGGCTGTAGTTTTTTTGACCCATGGCTGCCAAATCCAGAATTTCTAAAAAACACCTTTTTTCTTATCAAAATCAATAGAAAAGTGTAAAAAGTGATTGAAAACTGATCATTATTAGAAAACTGCATATATAGCACCCTATATTTTATTACTACTCACCTGCACCATTTAATTTGACTATATTAAAAGACTTTAATAAAAACATGCAAGATATATTTCGACTTACTTAGATTTAGTTATTTATTAATAAAGAATGATTGTAATTTTTCAACATTTTCCGGTAAATTTAAAATATCATTACATTAAATAAGAGTATCATCTACAAATTGTACATGATTATTATTAATGTGGTGCTTGATTTTTATTACAGTGATTTTATAAAAATACTCTCAATACACTTTAAATTACTTGATCTTGACGTCTGATGTAATATTTTTGTTTCAAAATTTAGTCCGCATTTATTTAGATGATTAGATATATTAGAACTGGTCTCATGTTCTTTAATTCTTCTTGATAGTTGCCTACTAGAAAAACCAATATAATCTTCACCACAGGTGCATTTGATTTGATAAATTATATTTG
>CABFPE010000344.1:328318-348179 GCA_900660155.1 Hofstenia miamia | reverse complement strand
TACACATTCAATTCTCCATGACAGTTATGGTTGATTTTATAATGAATATAGATTGCATAGGGGCTATTGTTATGCTATTAAAAGTACTTGTAATTTCTTAAAGAAAAGCCCTTTGTTAGAACATCTGACAGGTTTTATGTTTTGCTTAAGAAATAGGGTGTAATTAAAGGAGAAGCATTGAATTTCATGAAAAATTTTGAAAAACTGACATTGATTCACAATATTTAAAATTTTGATTCTCTCTTTAACCAAATTGTGATTAACTTTATTTATTCTTGATATTTTTATTGAGACCTCTACTTAAGCTCAACCTGGCCCCTGACTCAAAGCTTTGAATTTGATTTGATGTTGTAAATTTTTCTCTAATATTTGCAATAAATTTGTAGGAAATTTACTTAAAAAGTTAAAGAAGGAACACTGTTTCCACTGAATTTTTGTTTCATTAAGGATATTACTAAAATAGCATTGTTGCCATATTGACATATTTCAAATTAAAAATATTATGCATAGAGAGTTAATTCAAATACAAATTTCCACAATATTCCACCTGTTACTTTAGCGTCATTTATTGCTTAGTTACCAAGGGAATACGAAATTAATATATTGTTTCAACATTTGTAAAATTTTTAATTTAGTAGAAAATTATTCTTTAAAAAATTAATATTAAAAATATAATTAGAATAAATAATGAATAGAAATATATAAATTACAAACTATGTTGTTTCAAATATATTATTTGGGCGTTACTACTTTCCAATTGATTCAGAATTATGACACAGCAACAGGATTTTTATCAGTTAACAGAAAGAATCTTCCCTCACATTAAACAATCAAAAAGGACTGCCTACTTGGAACTAGTGAGGAGTTATGGTTTAAAGTACAATTTGAATGCTTTTTCTGTAAATATTGATGACATGGAGCAGGAAACAATTGCCGACAGAAGNGAAGATTGGAAGTCATCAATAAATACCAATCAAGTATATTTGGCGAAAATTATCATAATTTGTCATTTAATGACATTAATATAGACACAACATCAAGAGACAATTGTATTGAAAGTTATAAGCTTCTGGAAAAAGCTGAAATTTCAACAAATCATAAAGGTTTGTATTTCACTGCTCTGAAAGGAAGTGTGCTCCTTCAACTAAAAAATCTATGCAAGAGCACAATTGCAGTAGCAAGACTGTTAAAATTGAAAGACATTCAACTTTCTACAAAATCAATTAGGTTCCTTATTAAATTTTACCAATTAGCTATGATAAAAGAAGAACTTTTAAGATCAACACTTCCCCAACAATTCTTCATGGCAAATTGGAAGTGTATTTCTCAATATTATGGAATTTCGTAAAAATTTTCTATGCTTCTGTATAAATTGATGTCTCTAATTTATATTTCTTTTGTTTAAGCACTGTTTCTGTTTTTTTTAATTTGTTCTGCAACTTTTGACGCAAAACTTATCCAGATAGGGTCAAGGGTTAGAAAGTTGTAGGGATTTAAAAAAAAGTCCATGAGAAACTGACATTTCTTGAGAGTTTCAAGAATAAAGATTTTATATGTAAAGGCAAAAAATTGTAAACAATGCATAATTTTCAGTGTAAATTATAATTAAATGTTTTCTGTTTTATTTGCCTCATAGGCCCTTCTCTTGAATTCTATTTAGTAATACTTGTAACATTTTGTGTAAACGTTTTTATTATTGCTTCTTAGAAATGTTTATTGTTAAATTGAAAGAGTCGCATGATAGTGGGCAACCTTGCCTAACCCCCCTTCCAGTTTCTTTAGCATGAGATAGATTACTGTTGATCAGTAGATGTGAAACATTGTGCTTATACAGAAATCTTCTAAGCCTGGTGTTTTAGGCGAGATAATATACTGTGAATGGCTGACGGAATCATATGCTTTATGAAATTTGATATTCATTATTCTAACATCAAGAGATCTAGCTTTACATATGTTAATTAAGTATTGCATTATAGAAATATTTATGCCGCCTTTCCTACCCACATTTATGTGAGATATTTATCTTGAGGTCCATGGTCAGATGTTTAATAGGTCTCCATGATTTAGGGATTTCAGGTGGCTTTCCTATTTTAGGGATGAGCTTTATTATTCCACTTGCGATATTGGAATTTGTGTATCCTTGGCTCATTATTGCATCTATTAGTGTTTTAATATGAGGTAGTTAAAGGGTTTTAGAAGGTGGGATTTAGTCCGCCTATCCTCTTTGCAATATCAAACTCCTAAACACGGTTAGCTGGGGCAGTTTGTTGTGCCATGACACGGTATGGCTTGTGTTGTTTACTGCAACAATTTTTTTAAAGAGTATTGATTGAATTTGCTCTGGACTTGCTTCCAGAGAATTAAAATGAATAAAACACACTTTTATACAATCAGCTATTTATGCAAAGTTTCCTCATTATAATAAATCTCAACCAATAATTACTTGACCAACTTAATTTCAACAGAGATGTCGACGTTGATTTTAAATTTAATGTTAATTTAATTGGATCCTGGTATGCTATTTTTCTGTATTTAATGCAAAAATTCACACTAGAAAAACCACATTTCTTAATAATTATAAAAAAATTACTTTGCGTGAGCAGAAGCATTTCCTGATTAATTTATATTCAATGTTGTCCATTTTTTCAATACTTTATCACACTGTAATTGATTGCACTGAAACTTTAAACATTTCTAACTAAATATTGTTCAGTTCTTTTAATAATGTGACCAATTGCCAGCTCATGTGGAAGTATTAACAAAAAATTATCTGAAACAATTTAAAAAACTACAAGAGTTTTTACGAAAAAATGACTTAAAATTTATTTTCAAAACTATGTCCCATCCTTACAGAATTTTGTGGAAGCAGTGCTTCCACTTTTTCTAAGTTGTATTTCAAAATTATATTACATCCTTACAGAATTTAGTAGAAGCACTGAATTTCATGTAACAATTCTGAACAACAAGTGGTTTTGGGAACATTTTTGTGATGTCCAGAAAAGGCAGGTTTTCTAAAAAAATGCAAAAAATTGCTTGAACATAGTTGAAATGAGGTTGTAATTGAATATGTGTATGGCTGTAGTTTTTTTGACCCATTGCTGCCAAATCCAGAATTTCTAAAAAACACCTTTTTTCTTATCAAAATCAATAGAAAAGTGTAAGAAGTTATTGAAAATTGATCATTATTAGAAAACTGCATATTTTATTACTACTCAGGTGAGTAAATGTTTGTCTTTAGGCATCCCCATAACCAGAGTAAAATCAGGACTTCTGGGGGCATTCAAATGGGAAATCCTAGGAAATGATTTGATGTCGAAAAAATGTTCTGAGGAACTCTGGTTAGTTTTGCTTTGTGAGTTGCTTCTTCTCATTGCATTGAAGTTTTAATTAATACATATCTTTGAGTTAAATGGGGCCTTGGGTGATCAATTAGCATCCAGCTATATCTCTCAACATTTATAGTATAATTTTTTCCATCTTCATATTGGAAAAATAATTTTGTAATCACTTGGTATATGCATGTGTATTAAATCAATATGCATTATAATCAAAACAGAAATTTTGTTTACATTTGTGCTGAAAAACAAAATAATGGCATTTGAAAATTAACATGCTGTAGCAAAAAATTTTCATTGCTTAATCTGGCTTGCTACAGTGTTGTGTGAGGCATATTCATTGCAATGTCACCATAGATAGCAATTAAGGGCAAATAATTAGAACAAGTGAAGAAAAGCTGGAAAAATGTTGAATTAGAGTTTAGCTATCATCTGTGAAAATAGCAATCAAGAAAATATCAAGAATTTACAATCTATTTTTTCATTACACTATATGCAAAAACTAAAATTATTACAAATATTTTCAAATTTTGATCAAATGAAGAACTTTCATCAAAACCAAGTGCTATAGAAAATTTAAATTTACAAAAGGAATCATCATGAACTGTTTTATCAATTACTGTATAGATGTATGGAACAAATTATCTCCTGAAATTAAAGAAGAATCTAATTTTAAAGAACTTAAGAAAAAATTAAAGTACTTTAAACCTTAATAAGCATTTTTATACTGTTTTGTAATGTGCAAAAGTTTAAAATTACCAATTACTGTTATTATTATTATTATTATTATTATAAATGAATAAATATTTGCATTGAAGCAATTAAATCTGAAAATAATACATATAGGGTGTCCTAAAAAATGTAACACTTGTTTTGGTCTGTGCTTTTTATTCTTTACTCTAACACTTTCATCTTTTCAGTTGAGACTAGCTAAGAATAGATTTGTTTATCATAACCTGAATGAAACAAGATCAGGCAGGTCTGTAAGCAATGTCAACACAGTCAGAAACTCTGTGGTTCAAATTCGCAGATGTTCTCAGGAGCTTGCACTAACTAGAAACTCTATCCATAGAATCTTGCTAATGTGTTTGAATCTGTATCCATATCAGGTACAGATAACACACAAATTGACAGATGCCTGCATTAACTGAAATGAAGACACATTGAACATTTCATTCACTGCAGAAAACCAATGCTAAAGGCAAAAATAACTGAATTGGACTTCAAAGTAGGAATTATGACTTCATTATTTCAAGAAAAAATTTCCCTATTGTACTCTATCTGTTGCCAAACACATTATTGATTTCAATCTAAAATAAAAAATTAATTGCAATTTAAAGGTTTTACATTTTCTTTGGGATACCCTGCACAGGAACAAGAAGGATATTGCAAATATTTTTTACAGAAATTTTGAAAATATAGGTAAAATCAATTTTAAATTTGAAGAAATTAGAAACATTTCATCCCAATAACCCGTATTAGAAACAAACAGTTTCATTTCAACTTAATTTCCTATTATGAGCTCAAAAATGTTGTAAACAACCTAGATAATAATAAATCATGTGGATTGAGTAACCTACTGTATTGGATAATTAAAAAATATTTTTTCATTTTTGGTGAATACCTGCTTGTAGCATTTTATTCAAAGTATTATAAATAATGATTTTCCAATTCTTTTAAAACAATCGGATATTTCAGTGTTATTTAAAAATGATACCCCCTAGATCCCATGAACTATCGACCAATTAGCTTTTAGCTGCACAAATGCACAAGTTTATTAATGACAATCAAATTTTATCAATTAATTAATTTGGATTTTGATTTAAATTCAGCAAATCTGATGTGATTTTATCAATCATAGAAAAATTTTAATTAAAATTCAATCAAAATTCAGAGGTAGCTTTACTTGATTTAATTAAAAAAATTTAACTCAATGAAGTTTGATATTTTATAAGAAAAATTAAGGCAAGTGGGTTTTAGTAATAATGCAATAAATTAAATATTAAAAATCTTGTACTCTTACATAATTCAATCAAAATAATGTAAAAATTAATTCTGAAAAATCTCAATTTATCATTTTTTCATCCAAAGAACAAGGAAAGTTTGCTGAGAATATTAATATTAATGTTTGTGATACTGAAACAGTTCAAAGCACATGTGTAAATTACCTTGGTGTACCAATAGACAATGACTTAAAATTAGATAATTTTCTTTTGCAAAAATTACAAATAATGGCATTTGGACTCAAATATTTGTACAATTTGCGTCATGTAGGAAACACGTTTCATGTAGAACTAACTAATTAATTTGTGCTGAGTCAAATTAATTACTGTGCATTTCTCTTTCAAAATATAACATCATCAATATCAAAAATTTTTAACTGGTCATTTAGAATACTGAATTATATTGAAAAGCATGAGTCTATTATGCAATTAAGTTCATCATATAATATCTTAGCACTGAGTTACTTAATTCAGCATAAATCTCTATGCATGGTTCACAAATTTATTCATGAATTAAATTCATTAAGTTTTCTCAATAATTACATTACTATCAATAAAGGGAATATAACACTTCTTAGCATCAATAATTGTCAGGATGAATTTTCTTTCAGATGTTCAATCTGATGGAATGAATTAAGTATTGATATAAAATGTGAGAAAAATTATGAACATTTTAAGAAAAAAATCCATTTAGTTCTTTTTCAAATGTTGCTTTGATTATGCAAAGCAGCACTAACTATTTAAACAATAAGTCTTGATTTATTTAACTTGTCATTATTGAGGTGGGCTACAAAAATTCTTGCCCTGCAAATCCCCACAAGCCAAAATTTCACATGTATTATGGTGTTGTGTAGTGTAAGGATCTCCACAGCAAGGCTGCTGAGGTCCCCAAAATTTCTTTGGATGAAGGATAATTTAATCCCCCATAACCCTGGCTCATGGAAGGTTTCCATTTAAATGTTATTAAAAATGGCCTGTAGACAGCCATTTTGGAGTTAATGACAGTAGAACTTTGTGTGACTTATATAATCAATGCTTGGCAGAATCAACTTACACTGATTACTTAAAAATTGCTAAAGTTACACCAATATATAAAAAGGGAAGAAAAGATCTTGCAGAAAATTACCTACCAATTTCAGTATTAACAATAATTAATAAAATATTTGAAAAATTATTATTCAACCAAATTAACCTATATGTGGAACAAAATGAATTAATATCAAAACATCAGTTTGGATTTCAAAAAGATACCTCTACAAATGATGCCTTACTTTATGCTGTTGAAGACTGGAGATCAAAACTAGATAGGAATGAAAAAAAATATATAGCATCATTAGATATTTCAAAGGCATTTAATTCAATAAACCATTCTATTTTATTGGAAAAGTTAAAGCAGATTTATAATTTTAGTGATTCATTAATAGAATTATTAAATAGTTACTTAAGTAATAGATATCAGTATGTGAAACTCNCCAAATTAACCTATATGTGGAACAAAATGAATTAATATCAAAACATCAGTTTGGATTTCAAAAAGATACCTCTACAAATGATGACTTACTTTATGCTGGTGAAGACTGGAGATCAAAATTAGATAGGAATGAAAATATATATATATATAGCATCATTAGATATTTCAAAGGCATTTAATTCAATAAACCATTCTATTTTATTGGAAAAGTTAAAGCAGATTTATAATTTTAGTGATTCATTAATAGAATTATTAAATAGTTACTTAAGTAATAGATATCAGTATGTGAAACTCAACGAAGAAATATCAAATTCATTAGAAATAAACCATGGAGTACCACAAGGATCAGTACTGGGTCCATTACTATTTAAGTTATATGTAAATGATATGGATCAGCACATTAATAGTAATCATGTACAATTTGCAGATGATACTCTTATTTATTGTAATGATATTTTAAATTTACAGGAAAATGTTGAAAAATTGCAATCATTCTTTAATAATAATTTGTTAAAATTAAATATTGAAAAAACTATATTTATGGTAATTAAGAATAGAAGAAATGAATCAACATTAGAAAGTATTAAGATATGTAACAACATCATTCACGAATCACCAAAAATGAAATATTTGGGAGTAGTAATTGATAATAAATTGAATTTTGAAGAGGAGGCAAACAACATCATAAAGAAAATGGCATATGGTATAAGATCAATTCAAAAAATTGGAAAGTTTATACCAATAGAATGGAAGGTAATACTCTTTCGATCACTTGTTTTATCCCATTTCTTGTACTCATCTTGTTTATTAACGAACTTAAATAAAAGGTAAAATCGAAATTAGAGAAAGTGTTTAAATGGGGAATAAACATAATTAGCAACAAAAATAAAAAAGAAATAATGTGTAAATATCATCTAAGATCATTAGAAGCTCTTCAAAATATTAGATGTTTATCGATATTTTGGAAAAGAAAATCGAACATTTCTAATCATTTAAATCAAAGAACAATTACATTTGGTAAAACTAAGTATAATAGAAAAGTAATGAAGAACGGATTCCTAAATTATTCAATATCACTATGGAACAAACTGGATTACAGTACAAGAAGTGAAAAAAATTTTACAATATTTAAGAAGAAGTTGAAAAACATGATTACACAACAAAATATCAATTATCTGACTAATTATAGAATAAGATGTGCAACTCAAGAACAATAAGTAAAAATATTTTTTAAATTATATGTAATTTGTAAACGTAACCAAGAAACAAACATTTACTGACATAACTAAGCTCATATAAAGAAAGCTGCATTATTTATGTTCTTAATAAGTTTGTAAACTTAATACATGTATATGTACATGAGAACTTAAATATATGTTGTTGTTAAAAAAATGGTCAAGTTTTTGCAAGAAAAAGCAATGGTATATTCTAGATGAATATGAACAGTAGTATACATAAGTGAGGGCCTGTCAGTAGTAAGAAAAGTCCTGGTTGCATATATGCAGTTTTCTAAAAATGATCATTTTTTAATACCTTTTACACTTTTCTATTGATTTTGATAAGAAAAAAAGGTGTTTTTAGAAATTCAGGATTTTACAGCCTTGGGTCAAAAATCTGCAGCCACTGCACCCCTTTTTAAACTATGCACCAATATGTATTGCACAATTTTTGCATTTTTATAAAATCTGCCTTTTATGGAGATCCCCCAATATTTTCAAAGCCACTTGTTGTTCAGAATTTTTACATGAAATTCAATGCTTCTACATTTATTTTCACCCTATTTCTTAAGAAAAACATAAAACCTGTCAGATGTCCTAACAAAGGGCATCTAAAAACTAATTTTTTGTTTTTATTGATTCTTCAAATATTTCTGTTTTCACATACTTTCATACATTAAAATGTAGTCCCATTATTTTCTAATTGTCAATAACAAAGTATACAATTTAGAATATACTAGTATAATGCTTTAATCTTTGTCAATATCTAAAATATAACTTTGATAAGAGATACTATTTTGAAATTGTAAGAGAGTTTTAAAATAACAATCTGATTCAATAAATTGGCTTATGGCATACACCATTTTGAAAATTTACAATATTATTAGAATAACATTTTGACTAATATCATACACTGTTTTTTAAATTTAGATAAAAATATTAACATCAATTGGTGTCAATTGAGTATGATTGTATGCATAGATAAAAATAATATAAAGAATTTAACCATTACCTGTCTGCAAACAATAATAGGTAATTTCCTTCATGTTAACTTTAAAAAAAGTCAGTGGTAATATTGATGTTACAATTTTGCTATGTTGCATAGTTAGATTGTGAAATTGTATTAGGAAGTTGATATGTGATCTAGAGTATGGAATATGCTCTTTCAATTTTACACACCAATGTCTTTTATTAGATAGCTACTTAAATTCTTGAAGCACATGTCCTTTATATGAAGAAAAAGCAAATATCTTCTGTTGTGAAAAAATGTTCACTTTTTCTAACACAATTAAAGTTTCAGCACACTGCTGTATATTGTTTGTGTTCAAAACAATATCTCCAAAATTTGTTTAATGCAGATTTTCCTTAAAATTATATAACAGCTTGGAGATTAGGTCTTTTGATAAAGTTGAATGAGAATGAGGCTCATAATAAGGCCTTATGTGGTACTTTAAAAGAAATGGTTGAATGGTTTGAACACATTTGAGCTGATTTTTTGTTGATATGAAATTCAGCATCATTTTTGTGAATTCAATGAAATCATTCTTAAATTCATCTGGCAATGTATATTCAGAACTTTTTCACAATGCTACTGTTTTGTATCCAATAATTTAAAATCTTTGAGGTTGCTAAGCAATCTCAGATGTTGTGTTGTACCACATTTTATAAATTTTGTGAATTTTGCAACTGCATTTTGAGGCAATTCTTTCTTAAATTCTATTTTTCAAACAAAACATAAAACCTGTCAAATGTCCTAACAAAGGACTTTTCTTTAAGAAACTATAAACATTTCCAATTATGTAACAATACAATTATTTAAAGGAAACCATATGGAATACTTTGAATATTATTTAAGTAATACATTTTATCATCAAATGGTGATATGATGTTTTTCTGTATTAATTAAACTAATTTTATGATTTTTATTTCTCAACATGTAATTGTTTGAAATACCAATTTTATTTGTTTCTAAACAATTTCAATAATCTTAAAAAGTTAACTTTTCTTTTTCAACTTTTGTTATTCCTTTCAAAGTGTTTTTACTTTTATCATTAACTTTATATGAATACATTTTATTCTTCAAAGCAATGAATTGATCTAAATATATACTTTCAGGTGTTTCAATTTTAAAATATCCAGGAATTTTTTTAAATCTTTCATTGAATAATTCATGATTCTTATCAAAACTACTAAAGTAAAATCATTTGTAATCATCATTAATGTAGAGTCACTCAGGGCCCTTTATTTTATTTTTATTTTTAGTGGCACTCTCTTTTTGATCAATTCAGTACTATTCCCATTATTAATTTAGTGATTTTTATTGATTTTTAGCATTTTGAACTTAGGTTTTGAATTTGTTATAATTGTCCCCTTGATTAAAGTGTACATGAAAATTATTTGTTTAATTTGTGAGGGAAATAAGTGAATTTTGTAAATGGTAAATATTTACCCTTTTCTCTGTATAAAATAGGGAACTGAATGTTGCAATTCTCAAAATAAATTACGTTCTCACTGGATAATGTTTGGCTTTTTTACTCACTCTATATTATTAACCCTTTTTAGCATTGTTATTAATATGTTAAGTATCTGCTTGTAAGATCTGGCAATAATGTGGGAGGAACTCCACTGTGCCTGGGGGTGATAACTCACTCATTGAAAAGTCATGAGCCCATATTGTGGTCACTTTAAGGCTATGCATAGGTATAGGGAATAAAAGAACTTTGTATTTGATCAATTGTACATGCACTTAACAACACACTATGCAAATATAATATGCTGTTGGCAAACATGAATACCTGGCAACTACACATTATAACATCTTATTACATGAGCTGAAATAACAAGACACTGAGCTAAGTTTGTTTTCTTGAGCTAGAAATTAAACTTGAGACACACAATTAGCACATTGGCTGGTAAGGATGGTTTCTAATGATTTGGCTTTGGCATGATGCCATGTAAATTGGTCACTAGCTGGAATGCCTTCTTTTAAATGGTTTTGGTTGATTTTTCTACATTGAAATTGACAAACTACCAATCTTCATTTGTTTTGTTAGAGTATGGGCTGCTCTCAGCAATGGTAATTTCTTGCAACCTTCATACTGCTCAAGCTGCTAGATATGCCATGTGATTATACATTAACTATATCTTTAGTTTTTATATTGCAAATGAAACTGTCTGTATCCATATAGTTCAAGGTAATATTATTTTCACCAAAAATGGTTGTAAGACATCATAATAAGTTTCATACATTAACAATTTTAAAAGTTCTAAAACAGTAAATCCAAGATATATTGGTTTATCAAACTTCAATTTAGTTTGATGGTAATGATATACCAAAAAATTGTAAAAATCAGAATGCATTTTAAATTCTAATTTGCTTTGTTCCTTAATTAATTTTTCAGTAGTCTCAGTTTTATTAAACACTTTTACATTAATCTGTCCTCTAATATTTCCACAAGTTTTTCCAAAGAAAGCATTATTTAAATTTTATAAAAATCTTTTTCAAAACTATTTTTTGCTTTTGAACGCATGTTNACCCTGAATATTTTGTTCAATTGAAAGTACAAGATCACATTCCTTCAAATAATCTAATTGAAAATTTGTGAATTTCAATCCACATTGCAAAGTATATCCAGGTAATGAGTGTGCATAACATGGTTTAAACCATATTTTTCTTTACCAAGTTTAATAAAATTTTCAAAAATATCTGCTAGTAATAAGACATCAACTTTTAAATACAACATTGTCAATTCCTTTCCAGATTTTAATTACTTTATTAGTTATTTCTATTTCATCTTCATTTGGAGCCTTTTTAGTTAGAGCTGACAAGTAGTCTAATTTTTTATCTGGAAGTTTTTCCTAAGATTCAAGAGTATCAAAAAATTCATATGGATAGGCTAATTTAGATTGTATTAATTCCCATTCACTAAAATACTTCTCTGGAATGGGTTTTTGCTTAAGATTATTTGCTAAATTATTTAATGATGATGCAAGAAATCTGTAAGAATCCAAAAACCTTATACAACCATATTGTACAGAAATATATTTTTNAAGCATTATTTAAAAGTTTATATAAATCTTTTTCAAAATTATTGTTTGCTTTTGAATGCATGTTAGTGGTATGGTCAATATATTTTTTCAAAACTTTCTTCTGTTTAAATGAAATTACTCTGTATGCTTTACCCATTTCCATGCCCATTTGTAAATAAAACTTTAATAGCCCCTAATGGGAAAAATACAATGTTTTATCATATTTATCACAAATAAGGTTTGGTGTAGGAAAGACACTTTTAAGAGCAATTTGATTTTGATATTCACTATATTCAGAAAGGTCTACCTTTCTTTTAACTAGACAAAACAGAAAGTTTTTTGTTTTATTTTTCAATTTATTCAGATAAGATAAGTCACACTCAAAAAAATATCCAATAGGACTGTTATCAGAAGTTCTGACTATTTTCTCAATTAGGTTTTGTTTCAAGGCCCAGCCATATAGATTGTTTGTGTTAATATATGAAATTTTATTTTCAGCTGCTGATTTAATAACAGAACTAATTCAACCCTGAATATTTTGTTCAATTGAAAGTACAAGATCACATTCCTTCAAATAATCTAATTGAAAATTTGTGAATTTCAATCCACATTGCAAAGTATATCCAGGTAATGAGTGTGCATAACATGGTTTAAACCATATTTTTCTTTACCAAGTTTAATAAAATTTTCAAAAATATCTGCTAGTAATAAGACATCAACTTTTAAATACAACATTGTCAATTCCTTTCCAGATTTTAATTACTTTATTAGTTATTTCTATTTCATCTTCATTTGGAGCCTTTTTAGTTAGAGCTGACAAGTAGTCTAATTTTTTATCTGGAAGTTTTTCCTAAGATTCAAGAGTATCAAAAAATTCATATGGATAGGCTAATTTAGATTGTATTAATTCCCATTCACTAAAATACTTCTCTGGAATGGGTTTTTGCTTAAGATTATTTGCTAAATTATTTAATGATGATGCAAGAAATCTGTAAGAATCCAAAAACCTTATACAACCATATTGTACAGAAATATATTTTTCTTCAGTTTTACATAAGGGTTTTATAACCAACTTTTCTTTACATTTAAATAATTCATTGAAAAATAAATGTGAATCATATTGTGAATAATTATGAAAATACAAAGGTACAAAACCATTTGTTGTTTTGAAATTATTACAAGCTGCACCTCTGTATTTCATACACCCCCAAATCATTGCATTTTCATCAGAATAATAAATAGGTAATAAATTATTTGAAATGTCCCTTTCTCCCCAAATTTGTATTTATCTAGATATTTTTCCTAAACACATGTTCTATTTTGATTAGTAGAACTGGGGTGTTGTGCTGCAATTATTGACCACAAAAAACACTTATCATCATTATTAATAATATTTAAAATTGAAGATGATTTAATTGGTAATTTAACATATGTTCCACCCCAAGAAATTTTGTACATTTTAATATTTATACTATGCACTCCAATGAATACCCAGTTGGATACTTCTAATTTTCAAAATCATTAATAATTTCCTTGAATTTAGTGGAAATATTAATATGATTTACTTCATGCTTAGCTTATATTTCTTTCATTTTAAATTGATAAGGAACTATTATATCTTTAAGTTTATCTTCAATAACATTTGTAAATTTTAAATAAAATGAAACATTATATTTTAATAGTTGATTGATTATATTAAAATATTTTATTAATATTTCTGTAAACAATGTATTAATATCTATAAATGGAATAAAGGTGTGACTGTGCTTAAAGTTAATTGCATCACCTGGAGGTACCTTAGTACCCTTAGAGTTAATTGCATCACCTGTGGGTACATTAGTACCCTTAAAATTAACAATTGCAACACCTGCAGGTACCTTAGTACCCTTAAATTTAACAATTGCGTTAACATAATTTTTATTTATTTTAGCTTTTGGAATATATCCATTAATTGTAAAATCATGGTTCTTTTCTACATTTTTTAAATGTTTGTTAGTTTTAATATGTGCATTATAATTTTTCTTAACAATTGTCAAATTACAAGTTTCACAAGTGATTTTTTTTCATGTTCCCATCTCTCTATATATATTGTCTAGAAAATTTTTTTTCATGAATAGTGTGTCTATATCTTTTTTGTTTAGAAAAAAATCATAAATAATGTTTCTATATATTTTTTATCTTTACTCAACTATTAAATTTATCAGGATATCCTGACCATTTAACAAAAGCTATTCCATTCATTTTTCTTAACACTTTTTCAATTCTAAACATATCTTGATCAGTTTTTAGCAATACTTCTTCATAAAATGATCCTTTTATTTATTCATCAGCTAAATCCTTCAATGTGTATGTTATAGGGTCTGTTAATTTTAATTTATCAATTATAAATATTTCTGTTTGGTGTATAGCCTTTATCAAAAACTTTCCTTTCAAGTTTACTTATTCTAAATTTATCACCCACTTTAAATTTATATTTAAGCACAATGGGTTTAACACTATCATTGTACAAATTTTTGTAAACTTCATCCTCATTTTTCTCTTTGGAAGCTTCAATTGGAGGCATTTTTATAGAGCTATGTTTTGTATTATTGTATTCATTTAATATTTTAGGAAGTATATCCAAATATTGTGTATGATTCTGCTTTCTGAATTCTTTCCACATTTTATTTTTGATTGTTCAATTAAATCCTTCTACAAGTGAATTTTTTTCAAGGTTTTCTGTTGAGTACATTTTAACATTGTACTTATCAAGAAGTTCTTGAACATGCTTATTATAAATTTCCTTTCCTTNCAATTGTCAAATTACAAGTTTCACAAGTGATTTTTTTTCATGTTCCCATCTCTCTATATATATTGTCTAGAAAATTTTTTTTCATGAATAGTGTGTCTATATCTTTTTTGTTTAGAAAAAAATCATAAATAATGTTTCTATATATTTTTTATCTTTACTCAACTATTAAATTTATCAGGATATCCTGACCATTTAACAAAAGCTATTCCATTCATTTTTCTTAACACTTTTTCAATTCTAAACATATCTTGATCAGTTTTTAGCAATACTTCTTCATAAAATGATCCTTTTATTTATTCATCAGCTAAATCCTTCAATGTGTATGTTATAGGGTCTGTTAATTTTAATTTATCAATTATAAATATTTCTGTTTGGTGTATAGCCTTTATCAAAAACTTTCCTTTCAAGTTTACTTATTCTAAATTTATCACCCACTTTAAATTTATATTTAAGCACAATGGGTTTAACACTATCATTGTACAAATTTTTGTAAACTTCATCCTCATTTTTCTCTTTGGAAGCTTCAATTGGAGGCATTTTTATAGAGCTATGTTTTGTATTATTGTATTCATTTAATATTTTAGGAAGTATATCCAAATATTGTGTATGATTCTGCTTTCTGAATTCTTTCCACATTTTATTTTTGATTGTTCAATTAAATCCTTCTACAAGTGAATTTTTTTCAAGGTTTTCTGTTGAGTACATTTTAACATTGTACTTATCAAGAAGTTCTTGAACATGCTTATTATAAATTTCCTTTCCTTTATCTACCCATAAGAACTTTGGAACTCTAGAGGATAAATGTAAATCACCCTTTAATGCATCTCTAACAGTAGGTCCAGTTTTATCTTTTAGTTGAATAACCCACCCATACTTTGAAAATACATCTACAATCATCAACAAATATTTAAAAGCTTTGTTCCATTTACTAAATTTTTGCAAATCAACTAAATCCACACCAAATTACATCTATATGATTTACAATCACTTGCCTTCTTCTAAAATTTCTTTCATTAGGTTTGTGAAGTTCATTAGCTAAATTTTACTGTAGTGAAAAAACCCTTTCTCTTTTAGAGTTTTTTGCTTCACCCCCAAACCTAACATATGTTTTGTACCAATAACATTTGAGACTAGTAACTTATCAAATCTTTCATGGATATTCTCAGGTTCAACTTTTTTTAATTATTCAACATTTGTTTGTCATAGTTAGCTTTACTTGGAGAGCCTTGAACTTTGTTATAGCATAGATCATGTTCTCTAGAAATAGCATCAATTTGATTATATGGTGTAGATTCACTCAGGGTCTCTGTTTTGATTTTATTTTTTGATTACTTTGGCACTCAGAAAATAAGAGTTAATTCACAGTAACGTGATAATTTGTGATTTGATGCAATCAATTTATATAAATTTCTTTTAAATCAATTTGTATATAGCTTCTTAATGGTGACAGCCCAAATCATGGTTGCTTTAGGTTAGGGCTATGTGTAAGTGTAGGGAATAAGAGCTTTAAATTCAATTGTTTCATTTTCTACATGCACATAATAATAACACACTGCAAATATACTATGCTGTTGGTGAACATGAATGCACAGCAATTATGTGCCTTTTGTTTTATTATTTATTTGCATGAGCTGAGATAATAGAACTCTGAGATAAATTTTTTATTTGAGCTAGAAATTTATACTTGAGACACAATTAGCACATTGGTGAGTAAGGATGGTTTCATGGATATGGCTTTGGCGTGATGCCATGTGAATTGGTCACTGATGGAAGTCTGTTCTCTATGGAATTTCTGTTTTTCTTAAGTGAATCATTGAACCACCAATGATTTTTCTTTTGCTGGATTGCAGGTCATTCTCTATGACAGTAGCCTTTGCAACCTTTGATATTAACTCTTGAGTTTCCCAGTACTGCTTGAGTAGCCAGAGCTCCCCCGTGATTCTACATGGTGACCCTGATGTGATTCTAAGCAAATTGGAGTGTACGTTGAACTCTCTACTCCCTCTGTTGAAGTGTGCAGGTGAATCAATGCCTGGAAATGTATTCTGATCATGAAGCTTGTGTGCATTTCAAAGTGGTCATCTGATTACCTGGTGATTGTGACATGGTACAGATTTGTTACCTGTTTTCTTATCATATTTGGTTTTGTTCTTTCTCTTTGCTGTGAGCTAGCTGGGATAGTTGTTTCCCCTGGCTGTGAATCAACTTCACTACCAATTGATGCATAACTTTGCCTCTTATGTTATTTTTACACCACAATTCTGTGCTCTGAAGCTGTCACTGAGCTTTGACGTCATTTTTACTTGTTTTTGGTTGTTACTTTGTTGTTGTCTCATTCTTCTAGAATTTAGATTTATTACCATACCCTACACTGTGCTGTTTACTGTTACTAGTTTTTGTTTCTCTGAACTCAGTTGGAGTTTTACTCTCAAATTGTTGGAATTGTTCTTCTATATTTTCTTATAGTTTTGATGGATTTTTCTAGTTTTTCTTGTAATGGGACTCCCACTCATGGTTTCCCCTGTGTGAGCACTGGCAACCCAAACATTGCCCCTCACACTGATGGATTAAATTCATTAGTTGATTTATCTTCTATCAGTATTAATCAGTTGCCACCTGTGACCTTTCATTCCTTGTCTTTAGATCCTTTTCACCTTTACCCTGTGTCAGCACCTTCCCTAGAGCCTCAACCAACTGAGGTCAAACAACTTAAAGCTGTTCTCACACAGCAAACCAATAAACATATTGCCTGTTAATAATGCATTGAATCACTACAGGCTGAGCTAAGAAAGCAAGCTACCAAAGCCTGGGAGAAAGAGAATCACCTACTTGGCTCCATTACTGCTTTGACAATTCAAGTTGATATTTTGACAATGCCCCTGTCTGCATTTCCACTGCCACAAAACACTCCTTGTTCTGCACCCTCTTCTAGACATTCCAAATGTGTAACTTGTGATGTCCTAAAAGAAGCTTTGGATGTTTTCTCTGAATGCATTTCTGATCAAGATTAACAAATGATTACCACACCTTCCAAGTGCCCCTGTCATATCTACTACTACCCCAGTGACGTCACAATTGGTTACTCCAGTCACTTCATTCACAACTGGAGGTCCCATCTTTATGCCATCTGCTATCACTCATGTTTCTACTTTGACCACTGTTGCCACCCCAGTTCCATTGCTACTGTTTTGCCCCCTTTGCCAGTCAAACCCTATGTTACTCCTACAGTTTCAATTCCAACTTCACCTCTGCTACTGAGTAGTTATGCCATATCTGCAACCACCAGTGGGCCCTGCTTTACTAAGTCTATCTTGCCCACAACCACTTTTGGAAATGAAACCACTAACTTATTTAATCTCCATTCTACTGCCTAAGTTCACTGGAAAGATTGATGAAATCTCACAGTCTTCCAAAGAGTGGCTCTTCATTTTTGAGTTATTATTCACAAAACCATTAGCATTGTATACATGCTTTATAATACCACCTGTATCAACAAAGATGCTGGAGATCTTAAGGCAGGTTCCTTGACTCAGAAATCTCTTGCTCCTTTGAGTACTGCTGCTCCCAAATTGAAGATATAACTTGAACAAAATTGTTGTTTCCCACTGTGGTTAGAAAGGCCACACTAAGTCTCAGTGCCACCCTGTGATTCACCTAGTTGCTGACAGTGAGGGCTTTATTATAGACAAGCCCAAGATTGAAGATTATCCGCCTGATCTGCCTGTCAGTTCTGTTGATTTAGCAAACTAGTTGGAGTGCCTCCTCCTATAAAATGTGTGCATGATGTTCTGGTCATTACCTCACTGTTGCATACTAAAGTTATCCCTGTGGATATAAAAGGAACTCTTGTTAATGTTACTATTGATACCAGGGCCTCAGCCTCCATTATTAGCAACACTTGTTGCTCCAAACTTTGTCTATCAAGGGACAAATTACTTCTGTCCACCCCACACCTGTTGGATGCTTCTGGGAATTCAATCTCTCTAAAGGGTCACATACTCTGAATTTGGAACTCTGAACTTGCCAAGAATTATTCTCTGTAGATTTGATTGTTATTGACACTTGTGACCAGCCACTGCCATATGATATAATCCTGGGCAACAACTTCCTTGAGCAGAATTCCTACATCATTGATTACAGAAGCAACAAAATTTCCATCCGTGAAAGTGAAACCAGGCAGGAACTTACAACTGTTCCTGAACAGGATGTTTTGTTGAAATTCCTTGAGCCAGTACTTGTCAAGCCTCAACACTGGCAATGTGTTGCAGTTACCACAGACTCCTAGTATGTAGGCAATGTCATGGTCTCTGGGTATAAAGGGAAGCATTTTGCTGGAGTCAACTTCTCCCTGGATCTCTGCCACATCTTGAATGGAAAAACTTACATCACCGTTCTAAATAGCTCTACATCATTGGTCAAGATAGACCCTGCTAAACTGATAATCATTGCAAATCCAGTTTGCTTAGAGGTGAAAGCTGCTGCTTGTCTGCCCATTGTAATGGCAATACATGATCTATTGGAACCAAGCAATACTGTCCAGATTCCCCTGATAAGTACTACCTCTGCATGGATTTTCAGAGGCTAAACAATGTCAAGGTAAAGGATGTGTATCCACTTCCTTGCATTGAAGATCTTTCCCATGATGCCAGTTGATACAAGCTGTTCACTTACCTTGATTTATGTGAGGCATATTAGCAGGTGCCCATGAAGCCCACTGACATTCTGAAGACTGCCTTCATCACTCCATATGGCCTCTTCAAGTGGAAGTATATGGCTTTTAGGCTCTGCAATGCCATGGCGACCTTTCAACACTACATCCCCAGTGTGCTGAGGAATGGTGCCAACATATTGGAACCAGGCATCACTGCCTACATGGATGATATCCTTGTTGCTGGAAATACTTTTCCCAAGCACCTAGAAAGGCTTGGAAGAACCCTCAGTATCCTATATGAATCTGGCCTCCACATTAACAGACACAAGTGTTCTCTTCTGCAGCCATGTGTCACCTTTCTTGG
>CABFPE010000344.1:290044-302665 GCA_900660155.1 Hofstenia miamia | reverse complement strand
GAGATTAATAAATTGCCAGTCTGAAACATCATTTTGAACAACGACTCTCTGATGTCTGTTGGTTAAAAAATCTTTGTACCATGAAACTATGTGAGAATCGAGATTATAACGATCTAGTTCCTCGAAGATCATGGAATGCTCAACATGATCAAACGCTTTAGACAAGTCAAAGGAAAGAATGCGGACATAACCATATCCTTGATTTTTCATCTGATGGCAGAGATTTTGCATTCGAATAAGGGCATCACTTGTTGAACTCATTCGTCTGAATCCATATTGATTGGAATCAAGATGGAAGTAATACGAAGACAAAGCTCTTGAAAACCAAATGCTCCATCATCCTTGCGAGAACTGGAGTAACAGAAATTGGTTGAAAATCATTTAACAAAGGCGAAGAGCTCTTGGGAACTGGAATAACATTAGCATCTTTCCATGTCTGGGGGACTTTACCAGATCTGAGTCTGAGATTACATATGTGGTGAACAGGATTGGCAAGGATGTGAGCATTATCCTTCAAAACAGAGGCAGGGACGTCATCGCAGCCAGTGGCAGTTTTCTTCAGCGAACAAAGGCCATAATATACCTGATGAAGGGACAGCTCAGACCCATTGAAAACCGTGTTGACTTCGCGGCAGTANAAAACAGAGGCAGGGACGTCATCGCAGCCAGTGGCAGTTTTCTTCAGTGAACAAAGGCCATAATATACCTGATGAAGGGACAGCTCAGACCCATTGAAAACCGTGTTGACTTCGCGGCAGTACGGAGTATCAGTTCTTGATATAGAGGCAAACTTCTCGTTCAATTCATCCGGTGTATATGACATCACAGGATTGGCAGATTTGACCCGTCCACTAACATAATTGGCACGTTTCCACCATTCACGACTTCCTTTCTTAGCGGACATTTTATGAATATTCTCAACTATGATTTGCTGGATTTTCACATTGATCTGTTTCAAACGTTGCTCGTTATTTTTCCTTGACAAGCGAGACTTTTTATTCAGAAGGTTTTATCTCAAATTTTCTGTATTGTTAGAAAGGAATTTTATCAATGTTCTTTTTTGCATCAAGTCTCACTATTAGCTGTTTCTGCAATGTGAATGTGAAAACATTTTTTTTGAGGTAAAGCTGCAATGGAGGGAGAAACACACCTTCATCTGCTTGCTAAAAAGTTGGGTAATGCAAAATTCCCTTCTGTTAGATCTAATTTTTCCAAAAATCATTCGGTTTAATATTTCGAAAATTTTTTTGAGAATGTCATCACTTGACAAGCCCACTCCCGATTCATCATCTGTTAATATTGCCTCAACCACTCTAGAAAAAAAGTAATCTTCATGTGCTGATTAACAAATTTCATTTGAATTGTATGCATAGGCATGAAAAATTCATTTTTTTCAAATTGTATTGACATTTTTACAGCATATTACAATTAAGTCAATAGTAAGGTGTTAAGGGAAAACCAAGGCATTTAGTGTCTCAAACAAACTAGTTATTTTGTTTTGTGATTATACTGTACTTTGGATTGTTAATACACTAAGACTCTTTAATTAATGGATTAATGAGCTCTACCCAATTACTAGCAAGTGTTACATGAAACATTTTTTTCATTAAATTGACTAACTCTAGGGTTAATTTATTGTGTGTGTGGGTTGCAAAGAAATTTTTTTATTATGCAGGTTGTTGATCAAAATGCCTCTCTTACAGGCTATACTTAGAATTTAATTTTCAAAAATTATTTTAATTTATTCGGATGTGCTTCTCTTAAAAAAAGGAATTATTTTATTGTGTAAAGTAATACAAATACAAAGTTTATTTTGAGTTAGTAATTTTTCTCGTAAATTTGCATTCCGAGAGTTAAGTATATGCAATCGATATATTTTTGTGCCATTTTAGTCTTTTTATTTGTTGAACGTTTTATCATTCCAATAATATCCTGATTTTCCCGGAATAAATTTTCTGCCATGTGTTTTTTTAGAGTTTTGTTAGTTTGCATTTGTGTTGGCACCACTTTCTGTAGAAATTCTCAGCTCTTTACAAACAACATTAGAATGTAAGCAAGTATTTCTTGTACATATTCATTGAAATCTAGCTTTTTAATCATTATTCTAAATGTGTTTATAAGGACAAATATTTTTTGTATATTTCAAATACGCATTTGCGGTGGGCTACAAAATCGTTCTGTTGATTAGAGAGATCTTGTATTATTTATCTACACTTAGATCTCTGTAGACAGAATTCAGTAGCCGATTCACGATTAGTAAAGGGGGGGAGTTTGGGGTACAATCAGGTACTAAAGATTTTCCCTATGTAATAGTTGTTTGCACCGTTTTGAAAAAATTTCTCATTTTAAATTCTCCCAGCCATTGCTAGCATTTTATATCGTATACCTTTATATTCATACTTGTTTTAAATAGAAATTCCTTTTATTTGTTAAACACATATGCAAATAACTTAGCTACACTTACACTGCTTTAGTGCTTCCGGTGGCGAAATTTTCCCTTATTGCGTCGGGGATTTTGGTTTTGAGCGCTTCACGGAGACAGATGTCATTCGTTACATGCATCAAGTCTTAGAAGGCATTAGATTTTTGCACTGCAACTGCATAGCCCATTTAGATATTAAAGTACGTATAGTTTATTGTCACTTAAACAATATTTGCAATTTCAAGACTACTCCTGCAAAAGCAAAAGTGAGAGTTTCCTTATTTGCTTTAATCTTATATTAGTCGAAATTAAATTACCTTAGGTCAACTTTTCTAATGCGTATATGCATATAGTTTTACTTTAGTTTAGAATCTTCAAACTTGGATTTTAGTAGTTCATTTCAGACTGTCAGCATCTTTGTTTGAATAATTTTTTACATTAATTTGCCATGTTATTAAACTGCTTAATATATCTCAATGTCAATAATAGAGTTGACTTTGGATTTATATAAATATATTAAATTTGTTTCTGGGTCTTTTGTTAGCCACTTGTTTGGCCTAGATGTGATGTTTCTCATTATGCTGTTTATACATTTGACCGTTAATGTTGTGATCATGTTCTGTTATTGCGTAATGTGTTGACATGTCATTAAAGATTTCTTTCAACTCGAGATTCCATCACTTGTCACAAATAGCTGAAAGGCAGAGGCGTACTTAATTAGTTCCTAGTTCGGCTATTTTCGAACTTTTGAGCTCTTTTGAACTTTGTCTTACCTCTTTTATCTTGATCATATACATTATTGGTTGTTTACATCTTTTTTGCTTCAACCACATGGTTGACTGTTGATTAGAGTCAACCAGGTATTCCATAAATTTAAAACACTCCACTGTTATCACTGGAATGTGATTTTTGGGACGGAATTCGCTTTAACCGGATGTCAATACAATTTAACATGTGCATTCGCTTTATTGAAGGACTATATAATAATTATTGATTTCCTCTTTCTCCGCTTATCGGTCACAACAATTGTGAAATATAACTGACAAATGCATTTTCTTCCGCTTCCATATTTCCAAACAGTTTTGTCCTTTCTCTTCCATTATCAATAATGTTTATATAAATACAATTTCAATCATATAAATCATTTTTATTACTTGATTGTTCTAAAATTATAGTGAGTAGGTTGTACAGAAATAGAATTCACAGACTAGATGTCAGTTTGGATTGATCACATGTTTTCAGGCAAAAATCTATTTTGTTTTTTTTTATTATCCGGCATTTACTAAAAAACATAGCTATTAATACATGATTAAATAATTACCATAGTGAATGAATGGCATTTTCTGTTGGAACATTTTGATTATTAATACATATTTGCTGGAGCTTTCTTTCTTTTGCTACATCTGCAATGATCTGCAGACGCACGGAAGTATCACATTATTCTTTAAAATTTTCTCATGTCTAATAATTTAATTAATCTGGATTTATTTCTTATCAACACGTTAAATTATTTTGCAAAAATTGCAGATTAGTCATTCCCAATATAGTGGGTCTATTATTGATTAATAGAATTTAAATTATTTATTTCAGTCCATGGATATTTCCCCGCCAGCTTATCTCTAGCACTGTCTGTTTCATAGTCGTTTAGTCGGATGTATCTAAAGGCGTAACTTTAGTGCCTCACTTATGGTGTTATTTCTTAATGTTTATTTGTATTGGCGCCTCTTTTAACTGTTATCTTTCTGCTTCATTCATTATATACATATCATTTCCAACGTATTTTCTATATACACATTATTCCGTCTCATTAAACTACAATTCTTTACAAATATTTTCTCCATTTTCAAAAATCTTGAACTTACGCAAATGTGTCTGTTTCTGATTTTGTTGTTCTTATATTGTTTAAATAGTGTAAAATTTGAGAGGACCATTGAAGGTTGATATCAGTTTCGTCCTGCAGCGAAAATAATCTTTCTTTAAACGGAGATATTTTGCACCTCAATGATGCATGTCGCTTTAACACCCTTTTCTTGTTTCTTTTATCGAACATGTGTGGTGTGATCGACCCAATAAAATGAACGTTTAAATCTTTCAGTAGACTTGTACAAAGTTCTTTCCAAGCTCATCCTATGTCATATCCCATATTTGAGGCGCCTTGTCTAACGGGATTTGCTGTCTGAAGGTTGTCAAATATCTCTGGTGGTAAAATTTCTGTACTTTTCTGCCTCCAAAAAGGTATTCACTAATTTTTTTATTGGAATAATCATTTCCATAAAAAATTATGCTTTTTATGTGAAATGAGTCCCTTGGTACAATGTATCATGTTTTTCTTCACTTGAAATATTTAATTATAGTAATCACAGATGAGGGTAATCTCTATTAATCTCTTTTTGTAAATTTCGTGGTAGTAGTAGCAGTTGCAAATATTGAATTGTGAATTATATCTCGAAAAACAGTTTTCAGGCATTCCCTCTCTCTCTCTCTCTCTCTCTCTATATATATATATATATATATATATATAAAGAGTAAATTTGCATTAAAGCGACTGGAGAATGTGATCTAATTTTTAGTTAAGAGAATTTTGAAATATTTAGGCCGACGTCAATTGTATAAATACTAAGCCATTGCTATACTTGATTTATTACGAATAATTTACGTCTGTTTCTTCATTGCCATAACTAAAAGCATTTCGGTTGTTGACCGCAGCTAACAATTTCCCATGAGATTTATTTTTAGTGGTTTGTTATAATTCAATGCAAATGAGTAAATTATAATTGTTCATTGTTACTAACAGTTTTTTCATTTGTGTATCCAACTGTTGCCTTTGGTTTATTTTGGATAATTAAATGAGGTGTATTCATTATATTATCAGTAGGAAGCGTAATTTAATAAAGTCAAAATGTTTTGTGGGCACAAGCATATTGCAAAATTTGTTTAGACATGGGTAACGCGAATTTCATTTTTATGTCAAAATAAGATTAAGAACGACCATTTAATTAGTAAATTTCTATATTTTTGTAAAAATTCTTATCGAAGTTTAAACTCAAGTCAAACTAGAAGAACGATTAGGTAAAATGAACGAAATTAGACTGCTACTCGATTTGCCTTTTTGTATGGAATCCCCATTAAATTTATAAAAGACATTCTTTTTTTGCAGCAGTTTTATCAGAAACTTCTATATAAAATACACCACTGCTTTTTAATAAGTCTTTCGTAATGGGCTATTTCACTACCGTGACGTTATTAATCGTCATGCACGTGATTAACCGCATCTTTATGCGTAGTCGTATTTTTGTTTCACTTCATTGTATTTAATTCATTTTGATGTGTGGTATTACATTGTCCATTCAGAGTACGAAGTTATACTATGCTTTGTTACTAAGAACTTAGTAAACCGCAGTTCAAAGTTTAGTTTTGACGTCTGTAAATATTATTAAAATGACTTCTTGAAAATATTTTTCTTTTACAGTTTACTTAATACTTATCTGATTTGTTATGAATAGTCAATACAAGAAAACATTGGAAAGTAAGGTTAACCGGAAGATTCAAACGAAGACGTTTTCTTTTTACTCAAAATTTAGAATAATGTTTAACAAAATATATGGGGTAAATTTTTTTCTGTAAAATGAGTATCAATTACCTCCCTTCGCTTTCAATCCTTTACAATCTTTTTCATTAAAATTCGCCTTCCATCTATCAAACGACATTCAGTAGCTGTTCGGTTGTAGAGAACATTTAATATTTTTAGAAGCTGTCAACGAAATGCAGGGGGCAAACACAATTGTCTCTAATGTTATGGCAAAGATCTTAATTATTTGGATTAAAATGTTTCATAAAACACAATTTTCCCAAATATTTGATTTTTAAAAATATCCGAAATACCAAAAATATAGTTTATTTAATTACCATCAGATTGTTATGAAATTTCTAGATATGTTATCCATCTCTGCCTTAAGAGTTCCTGATGCCATTCATTTTTATGTGTCTAAAAAAATTTAGGCAGATTTTCAATTGATTCAATGCGCTGATTTTTTATGAAACCTCATTTTTAAATGTAATTCAATATTTGTTAAGAGCTCTTTGGTATGTGATTTTATGTTTTCAACACACTATTGTTCCACAGTTTGTACTGAAACTATCTTTTGTTTGTACTTGTAGATGCTAAAGTTCAGTATCAGAGTTCAGGATCTTTAACTTCTTATTTCCCACTAATTTGCTAAGTTGGGATTTGCATGGCATGTAATTCTTAGTATACATGCTAACGTAAACTATAGATTGCTAAAGATATAGTTGCACTTGGCCATTCTTGATCGCAATCGAATTTTGAACTGGTGGAGGCCATTTCAAAGCACATTCCAAGCATTTATGTGCTATTAAGTTATTTATCCAAAAGATATTACTAATTCACGTGACATGCATGTTAATAGTGGCTGTTGTGCTTGACTATATTTAGAACCAATAATCTCCCTCTTTCATTCACGCTTTCCTCAGGAATGTTAACTATTATGAATTCGTCCTACTGACTGCTTATTTGAAGGGAGAGGCAATGTATTCACAGGCTGAAATAACAATATTTCATAAACAATTCCTCCACTACTTTCATGTTCGCTAGTTTATGCTTGTACTATCTGTCAAACTTTTACTTTGTCTTTACAACTGGCAGTCAACATCAGGTTTTTGGCAGTTTGTTATAAACTCAAATATACAATTGCAGATATTGCACATATTTTCTAATTAATCACCCCGTTAGCCGCATGCCATTACTAATTGCGTTCATCACAATCAATTTTTTGGCATAGCAGTGAGTAAACAGTTCTCATGCACTATAAATTACAACAAATCTCTTGTGTTTCGGATTTATGATGTCATGAAATTGTTTTTTAAATTCGATGCCTTAATCCAGTGCTTCCTCCATTTTTAAGATTCTGGCAATTCGTTTGAAATTAATTTTTATATGACCCAATCACTACATTCATTTTCAATTGAAATTCAGCACAGGGTGAGTAAATGCATTCCATCGGTATAGACAGCAATGCGCCAAAATTAGGACTAGGTGGCATAACGGTAAAATAAACCGAAACCGCGGTTTTCACTCAAACCGAATGCGAACCGAGCAAAAAATGAAAACCGTGTTTTCGTTTCTCATTGGAATCACTCACCTATAGTGTTCTTTCGAAGAAACGATGCACTAAATTGCTTGTCAATTTGATGCGTAATTTTGATTTACTTGATTAACAACTTAATTTGGCGTTTGAAAAATGTACCTTAGAAAGATACTTTTCTCTTGAATATAAAGTTTTCTAATATTGATAGTAGTTCGTTAAAAACCAAACCGAAGTCGCGGTTTGAGGAGCAAAACCCCACAACCGATTTTTGGAAACCGCCGAGCAATCGCCGAGGCGTAAAAGTGTATACTTGTGGCGTTTTTCAAAACTGATAATCGTTTGTTGCTAATATAGAAACTCTCAGAGTTTCAATGTTTAAAATTTTTCACAAAGCATTGATAAAAGACTATCTGCACCACTGTCAAACTTTTCATACTTTCAATTGTGTAACTAATTTACGTCTACGGTAATAATTTTGTTTAAAATTTTCCATTTAGCCTCAAAACATCCTCCTGTCCGCCAAATATCCGATTGGTGATATCATGATTGTGGATTTTGGTCTCGCGAAATCGCTAGATTCTGCTGGTGACGTGCGCGAACTGATTGGCACCCCGGATTATGTTGGTATGTATTGTATGAGAAATGAGTGTCTCACTATGTATTTAACATGTTCCAGAGCAATGGGATGGCTCGAGATCGTTATTAATCACAGGGACTCTGTCTCTGTTTATTTGACAGATTTATTTCTCAAAATCGCGTGTTGCTTAAACAGAATGAATAATGTTATGTGCATGTGTTTGATATAATCAACCGTTGACATTCCCTCGCATATTTGTTTCCATTGGATTGGGAAGTTTATTATGAAACGGTTATTGCAAAAAGGCGTGTTTTCCTTCATTTTGGGAAACAACACGGGTGTTTTACACAATTTCACCATTCTAATAAATCGCTTAATCATTGTAAATAAGTTTTATTTCCTAAACTACTTTAAACACCATATTTCTTAATCTTACTACATTAAATTTAATAAAGGTGACACTTTCCCCAAAAATTTGCACCTTGCTAAATCTCTTCCCTAACAATCAAACTGCAAACCTTATGTTCATACAAAACACACAGTTAATTGTACATTCTACTTTGAATAAAGTTGAATATTTTCTAAGTGTGTGGTCATAAAAGTAATATGGTTAACTAAGATCATTTTGGCGATCATGCGCGATTCAAAAATGTTATAAAAAGAGAACCTTTATCTTGGGGTGCTTTCATAACTTAGATATATTTATAAGTTGTGAGTTATGAGGGTTTAAAAAGTTTGAAAGAAACAATCAAACTGCAAACCTTATGTTCATACAAAACACACAGTTAATTGTACATTCTACTTTGAATAAAGTTGAATATTTGCTATTTGTGTGGTCATAAAAGTAATATGGTTAACTAAGATCATTTTGGCGATCATGCGCGATTCAAAAATGTTATTAAAAGAGAAGACAGTCCTTTATCTTGTGGTGATTTCATAACTTAGATATATTTCTAAGTTGTGAGTTATGAGGGTTTAAAAAGTTTGAAAGAAACAATCAGATTGTAAAAAATTTCTGTTATATTCAGGGTTAAGTTTAATTTCATATAGCTTCAAGTTGTTTAATTTTGCCCTTCCAAATTAAAAAAATAACTGAATTTTTTTGATTGTAAGCTTGAAATTTTAGTAAAAACACGGTGGATTTCCCACAATGCTCGACTGCATCAATATGTAAGCATTTATCCAGAATCGCAAAAGTATCACTCTTCCTGTTTTAGAGTTTTTAATTCCGGATTTTAGTAAGAAGATTGTTCTTTCGGATTATAATTTTCCAGTTATGGAATAAATTGTTTTTAATTCTTCTTGCCTTAAGTGCTAATGCATTTTGCGCAAGGTGACCTAATCAAGGTCGGATTTAGACTTTGGAATGTTTTTAATATTATCAAATAAGTGCTAACTTAACTTGTATAGGTCTTAATTCATTTTCACGCATTTCTTAGTGGAAATAACTGTGTCAGCCTTTAGCTCCATATGCCCACATTTTTCATTAATCGCCTGCATATAAAATCCTCTGAGATAAAAGTTCACGTTTCATGCGATCCAGTGCATTTATCTGTGTAATCGAACTGAACTCTATATTTTCCTAGCTTTCTATAAAGTTAAAATATTTATATACTCTATATTTATGGTGGCCCATTTGTCAATTTAGCTTTTAATAGGCAATATTTCAAACTGCTAACTGACAGCATGTGAATTCCAGGTGGGAACATCCTTTCCATTCATCTTAATGGCTTTGTTTAAAACATCATTTTCGCACTGACGTCCTCACTTAGCAGTGGATGAATTGTCCTTTTATTTAAATAGCTTCTCATTATTTAATTGTGCACATTTCAAATGTTTATTAATTAAATTATAGATAATATCGAGGCAGTGCATAATGACGTTTGTTTTTCGTTCCACTTAGTCTTTCTATTCTAATCATAATATTTATTTTTTAAAAGTGTGACCTTGCTATGCCCTTTATACGATTATCACAAAGTGCTCAATAGTTTTCTGCCTCAAAATTTCATATTTTTATCACCAAACTCTTGAATTGGAAAATTTAGTTTAGAAACACTTACCTCATTTTTGATAAAAAGTTTGCATACGTTTTAGAAACTATCACTATAATATAAAAATTGTTTAGAAAGGATCCAAAGACAAAAAGTCGCTTGAAATATACATGTCATATTTGTATACTAATTTGAATTTTTTCCATGTTTCTTTGCTGAACCACTCAAATGCTGTATGATTTATTCTTTGACTCTATATATGCTCACCAACTATATTTTGCAGTTATTGGCTATCTTGATATAGATTTTGTCCCAGTAGACAGTTCACACTCTCAATTGATTTATTTCCTACTTGTTTCATAGTAGTGGCACTAACGTCATAGCTTATACGTGGGATGGAATTGTGAATGAAGTTTCTAAATTAATATCAATGCGGTTTTTCGTGGGAAGTTCTCAATATTTTTATTATGACACAACCCTACCATTCATTATTTTTAAGCTGAATTCAATGATGGTTGTTTAAACATTCTGAGTTAAACTATTGTCAATGAATAGAATATTGAATAGATGAGCGTCGCCAGCTACCTCAAGGTCCGTTATATTCATTTACATTTTTTATGAGTTCGGGTCAGAAATTAGATGATCAATGTGAAAACCAGCCCCGACAGTTAACTTGGTCTGCTATTCGTCATTAAGTGGGTGGGAATGAAGCAGTGCCTTCTCTTCTATATTAATCCCTTCGACTAATTTGCGATTCCTCAAATATGTCAAATTTAAAGGACTTTATTAAAGTGTTCTTGGTCAACTTTAGGCTAATTTAATAGGGATAACTGGTCGTTTACGTTTAAATCAAATCGGCGTTTGTTCAACACAAGATTGAGTTGAATCGGCTCAAGATTTAAGAGTGAAGAGCAGTTTATTTGCAACTATTCTACAAAAAACTCAAATTTTTCAAATTATATTGAAGCAGATTAAAGAACATCAAATTCATAAGATGTTAATCTCGAACTTTTTTGTTTAATGATTAATTAATTGGATCGGGTCAATTTGTGTTGATTCATTTTAAAGATTATTTAGCTTCGTATTTGGCATTGAATCTCGGAGTTCTTAAAATTTCGTACGAGATTTTTTCGGTTACCATTCTTGGAATTTTGAAAGACAACTGCCAATGTACTAGGAGTTTTTTAATAACTGTAAAATTCAGAGTGGCAAGACTCATTCTAATGCAAGCAAGTGAAGGATAATCAACGAAATTACACATTGACTTAAGCCCAAATAACATGGTATTCATTTAAAAGGACACCACATTTTCAAAGAATATCGAATTTCTACTAAAGAATATTGCTGTCTGAAATAGTTGAAACGATGAACTATTTTCTTTGAAAATCCTTAACTTTTGAAAAGTATTTAAATTTTCTTGATACTTGACGTTCATGTAATGATAAGGTTTAGAGTCCATGGAAGCAACAGTAGACTTATCTGTTTATTTATATATGCATAAATCTCTCAAACCCATTTGTGTTATAAGTCTGCATGGGCCTTCTCTGTACACATAAAATGTAAAATAGTCTCGGTACTTAAGAATAGTATGGAAAAATTTTGAATTGCATTCTCGGGATTGCAGACCTTGAACTCCTAGTTTGTACTAATATTTAAATTTAACAATGAGTTTGGAGATTTTCATTATATTATGGAATAATTATTAATCGGACGTGCTTTCACATTGCTATATGAATGACAAGCAACATTTGACCGTTTGCTTCAAACCGGAATTATTTGTTTGCATTGGTGCTCCTTGAGGGCAATTTCGACTGAACTGAACTATTTCTAAAATGTGAATTTTGCGATGAACTAAACCAACGGATGTGCCATACATGTCTTGTGTAGTTGGATAAATGCTGTGATTATTTATTTACGAGTGGTTATTTTTAGCTCCGGAGATCCTCAACTATGAACCGATTTCGCTCGCTGCTGATGTTTGGTAAGTGTTTATATGCTATAAAATTCCTCACATACCTTTTTCCGCACTCACACGTGGAATATCACGCTCGAGCGATTTGAAATAAACTCGTATATTTTCCTATTGTGATATTTGCTTTTCCCGCTCTTTCTATGTAAACACATCCTTGCTCTCATGTGGTTCATTAGATCACTCTCCGTTTATTCATAAATCACACCCGTTCATCCATCCAGGTGACAGCTGTCCCCCAGCAACGGCCTATGATAGACGTTGACTGCTTGTCGAGATTTGATTCTAAATATTTTATTCAAACAAACCAACTGTATAATTGGTATTTTGTTTGCGATCTTTGAATTTTATTCCAATCTAATTTTCAAAATATCCTAGTCCTAAACCTAAAAGTTCCTTAGAATCTTACTATTTCAAGGTCTGTTAGAGAAACCTATTTCATATCCAACTTTTAGGGATTGTTACTCGTCAAATTTATTTTGGACAACTCAGTTTTTTTATAATATATAGTATACCAGAATTGGAGCCGCCGGAAATTTAATGCCGGGGCCGGTAAT
>CABFPE010000344.1:250235-289910 GCA_900660155.1 Hofstenia miamia | reverse complement strand
ATATATATATATATATATATATATATATATAATCTGATTTAATCTATTCATAGAAAATTGAAAGACCTGATATTGCATAACGCAAATTTCAACCTCTTATAAATTTATTTCTGGCAAAGTACAATTTTGATATTTTCTAATTATCAATTTTTTGCATAACTTTAATTAGTTTTTCAGTGAATTTAAGTTGTGAACCTTTCAGTTGGTTTAATTGTATATTTTCTATGATAGTTAAATTATGTTAAACTAAGAATAGCATTATCAATCACTATCGTTTGCATTGCTGCGGCATTTAATCTCACTTAAAATTGAATAATAAAGAAGTAACTATATTTAAAATTTTCTTGTGAAGTCAAACATAATTACTTTTCCAGCACGATGTGTCAAACTTACATTTGGGTTTGCAAGCAAAAATCGTTGAAGTTCATTTTGAGTGTCCCACCAATGTTAGAAAAATACAAGGGTTCAAAAGCTTCTTTATTTTTATGATGTATTGAAATATCTTACATTATCAAGTGCGAATCCGGCAGATTAAATTGTCTTTACTGTAAACAGCTTCTGTTAATATTATTACTAGTTAGTTCCATAAAAACTGAAACAAAAATACACAATCAAAAACAGTGAACTCAATTTATAGTCAAAATTAATGAGAGATTCCCCTGAGATTAATTTAAGTACTATTCTAATTGCAATACAGTAGCCTACTGAAAGAATAAAATGTTCTGAACTTTTAGATTTTAATAGGGTTTTCTCTCAAACTAACCAAAATATTCCCTTATTATGTAATATAATAAGAAATATTTGTTTTAGCCGGCCTTTCTTTAAATTTTCAAGTGGCTGCGGTTTTGTCCACCCCGGCCTTTCCGATGGCCCGTTCTCAAGTGTTAACATGTGACTTTAAAATTAGATAGTTTTTAGCTCCTTTTCCAATTGTGATAATAGTTTCAACTGTAAATCAATGTTTGTTTACTTTATTATTAATGTGCGTAAATATCGTTGGTTTTTGAATGGTTTTCATCTCATCTATGAGTGAAGATTTGCAAAATATGTTTTATTACTTTTTGGCTGAATGCTTTTATAATTTTGCTGGTGAGGGCTTGTATTGTTTTCTGGTCTCGAAATACCGGAGTTTCCCACCTGTGTAAGGTTAACAACTTCATCTTTTCTCCTTTATCTTCTGAATTATATGATTATATCGTGTTAATCCATTCTACTAAATGCTGAAGTATACTTTTTCACATACGTTGTTAGGATATACTTAGTTGAAATATTTCGTGTTTTCAAATCTTAATTATTTATGAATGCTACCTGAACTGCTTAATTTTTTATATGTTGATTACGTTGATTAAGTTCGAAACATTTCATGTCTATGATGGTCAAATATAATTTTTGCATCACCAACCAATGACTAAAATTTATCTATTTGTCTCGTATTTCCAAAGTTTTTCGTCTAATATACTAGTATACTAGTTGGGTTTGCAACTCGCGGCTGCCGGCGACAATCCCATCGGTCAATCATTTCTAGTTTCCCTTGGTAAATTTTTCAGAAGTCATATTTGAATTTTTTATTTAAATGCAGGTTTGTTTGTGTGTATACATGCATGTAATTGTGAGAGTCAGCAACAAAATAAGTGGCAATCTATCCCTCCATGCACTTAAAACTTGAAGGTGGCCCTCTCACAAATGATGTTGCACACCCCTGACTTTAAGCAAGCGTGAACGTTTGAATTTATGACCTACCAATACAAACAAAAATAAAAATTTCACAAATACAATTTGGCATGCATGGGGTTATATTTCATATGTTTTTTCTTTGTTTTTCTTGTAGTATTCTAAGAGTCACGACTGATATCGTAACATTGAAAGTTCAAGGCTTTTAGAATCGATGAGAATTTAATAAACTTCCTCTTTGCGTCTTCAATAATGTACACTAAATGATTAGCATTGAGATTTTCATACTAAAAAGATTATACTATTAGGCATTGACAAGTCATATTATGATTCTCTTTCAAATTTCATTGCATTGCATTTTATTACTTAGCTACAGTTCTGGGCCCCGAATTAGAAAATTTTCATTTTTCGATGATAAAACAGAATCCACAAAGATGCATAAGCAATATGTTTCACTTAATCATGCCCATACTAGAGATGTGGTCGCTGTTAGGAAAACGGTCATTGCGATATATCGCGGTGACACAACATGTGGTAGCGCCGTCGGTCAAAGAAAGTACGTTGTGAATTTAAGGAAAAATTACTGTTGGAAATGCCAATATTAACTATTTTAGGAAAAACATAAATTTCAAATATTGATAGAATTTGTAATTTATGCGAAGAGAATGCTTAGCAGTACAACTGTATTAACTATTAAGTTTCTATTCTCATAAGTAAGGATTTTGCGGTAACCGTAGTAACTTTCTAGCCATTGCGGTATACCGTGATGACTTTCGTTTTTCTGCGGTGATGTTCGGTAAGTTTTAGAAAATTCTACCGCGTACATCTCTAGCCCATCTATATATATTAAGGTGTAGTCATTATACCAATATTTTGTAAGTTGGTAATTACATTTTATCAAGGTTGGAAGCGGGTCATGATTTTGCAACTCGACCCTACCTGCAAACCGCGTTCCACAATTTGAACCGATCCGCAACCTCAAAAGAGTAGTCAACCCGCAATTACCGCAGCACTTTTCGTCTAAAAGCATAAAGCAAGGAATAAAATCAATAAACTGAAAAAAACTAAAATAAGCTAAAAACCAAGTTTTATTCAAAAAAGAAGACTTCTTCAAAACAACTAGTTTCTGCACACTCTCCGGATCAAGGGCACCACTCTTGTCGGTAACAATGCCTCCTGCGACAGAAAAATTCCTTTCGCTTTTACTGCTCAATGCATGCTGTAAGAACACCTTGGTAGCTATCCGTGCTAGCTTCGGTAGCGTCTGATTCTTACTGTTCTAGAACAATAAAGGATTTTCGCATTTGTTAGCCACTACCATGAGGTCGGATGCTTTTGAAACCTCACTTCATGCACCATGGCATGGAAGAAATGAGGCTGACCATGAGCAATAGCAGGATTCACAGCTGTCAGTGATAATAGATAATCCTCTGACGATAAGATTTTGTTGATGAAGTTGAAGAAGGAATTTCTCTGTACTGGAATAACATCACTCTTTGCCCATAGTCTCACTGTCTAACTAGAATGTGAATTTCCAAAAAATGGGAGGATTATAGAAATTATTCAAATGATCATCATTGCCTGATATTGAAATGTAGTATGTTCAATCAGTGGTTCTATGTATGTACTGTTATTTTAAATTTTTAATCCTTTGGCTAGTACTGTGTTTTATTAGAATGTTATGACAAATTTGTCAAAAAATTTGAGAAAATAATTCTTTCGATCAATCGTTTGTCGATTTACTTTCTTTCGACAGAATTAAACTCTTTCACGTGTTAATTAATCGATAAAACTTTATGAAGTTTGTATAGTTGAAAAAGGTAATATGCTAACCTTGTTAGGAGTAATTCCGGGGTACAATATGGCTACTAATACATTTCTTGAATATATTTCAATAATAAAATAGGGGCGGCATGAAATAGAAAATTTTCATACGAAACAGTTCAAATTAATTTAACATTTGCGAAAGTTAGAAATTGATATTGTTAGCAATTACGTTTACCACAAGTTTAACAAAATCTGTTAAAAGCTCCAAAAACCCAACTCAACATTTCGATTATTCGAATCCAACTCGATATTTGCTTAAATGGGATCAATTTTCTTCATTTTTGCTTGTAATTTCGAAAGAATCATCGACCGTTCACTATCTCAAATTGTGAGGCATCAGGCTTGGTTTCTCTCATTTATTTTGACATGTTGTATTTCTGTATTTATTTAAAGTAGCACAGTTTATATAAAAATAAGTTTAAATATGTTTGTAATTCGCCTCGAAACACGAACTCGTCTCTATCTTATAATATCAATAGCTCGCAGGCCCATAGTTCCACCAACACTTTCATTCTTAGTTCTTGTAAGGCACTTTTGATCGTGTGACGATTTTTGTGAATACTTCAACAACAATCAAAATGTCGGGAGCTATACTAAATTTAGAAACATCGAAATTACAGCTCTTCATTCCAGTTACTAACAAGAAACTAAGTTCCAATGTTAAGGCTCTGTTATGCGTTATTGTCCGATGGGCAGATGTTTTGTTCCAATATAAACAGAATCAATAACCAACTATAAAAGTGTTGAGCCTCGCATCTTGTGTTGTTGACAATTGACTTTGTCACTGTTGTTGTTTCCGATTATTTTTTATTGATTGTGTGATTCACACTTGTCAACGAGCAGAGCCGAGCGTTTGAGCAGAGTATTGGATATACACCGAGCCGTTTTTAAGCAAACCAAATTTTTAGTGCTGCTTGTTAATTTGATTATGCAGATTTTTCTTATTTTTTCATTCAATATTTCTTGCTTATAATCGTATTTTAGAAATGTTTATTAAATAATAGGAAGAGCAATGGAAAAAATTCTGAGAGCACAATATTTTAAAAAAATACCGAGCTAAAACGAGCCTCATTGAAAGATTTTATGTGGTGAGCCGAGCTGAACTTACTCAAAATGTAAACGAGCCGAGCCGAACTTAGAAATTACGGCTCGTTGACAAGTCTGGTGTGATTGCCATGTTCACTAAAAAAATTTGAACAATGACAGTGACATATCAAGATAAAGTGTATTATGACATGATGGGAAGAAATTAGTTATACTAGTATAACATATTTTGCAACACCACTTGTTCAGTCAAGTTTTGATGTTATGTTAGGCTACGGTTAGACTACGTGATTGGCAGCAAGAAAAGTTACAAAATCACGTCACATCGCTAATTATATCGGTGGTTAGACGTGCGATTTTACCAAAATGCGACAGATCACGCTTGACCAATCACATAGCCTTAGGGGCAGAGATCCATCGTGGGCTAACCCATCTTTAAACATTATTCTAATTGGCTATTGAAACATTAAACATTGAATGATTTTAACATGATTAAAATGAATATGGTAACAACACAGGAATAGAACGTCTTTTGGATCTTTTGACACACGATTTCGAGATCATAAGTGGAAAGTTGAATGGTATTTTTCATCTATGTATAAATTTAGAGAACAACAGAACCAGATTTGGTCGTTACTAGTATCCATTTCAAATGTTATTAGCTAGTACAAAATTTTTCTTTCGTCAACCCAAGTGCATCGCTTACAGAATGTGATTGTTAAATCTCAAAGAATGATGGCATCGGGTTGACCAAACGGCAGACAATTCAAAAAAATTGGTCGAGTAGTAGATTAATCATGCTCACTGTGTACTTTTTGTAAGAAAATAGTTTCAGTTTATCTTGTGTAATGTAAATATCTGTTCTTACCCTCCGATGCATTACGATATGCAATCAAAGTTCAGTCGAGAAATTCAGACAAATTCCAGTCTTTGGAAACATAAACAGACGTGTATTTGCATTCCGCAATGATCTGCGTCGATGTAATGCAATGCACACATCTTCCGTAGCCCAAAATATTGAAATTACTCATTTCACAACTTATTACCATAAGCATAGAAAATTCAATACATTAAGTTAACTGTTAACCTATTTAAATTTAACCAGTGTATTTTTCCGGTTACAAATTACCACAAAGGTACGTAAATATTTTAATAATCGATGTTGTTTTTCTGAGATAATTTTGCACTACAATTATTGCCGCCAGAAGTTTATAGAATGAGTGGCTTTGACACAGAAGGTAAAAAATTAAAGGTGAATACGGACCTCATATAGACTTGCTATCTAACAGATTCCGTCGTTCACGCTCGTTTTACCAATTTTGAATGTATTTAAATACATAAGCATTTGTTTGATAAATATTCATTTTGAAAATCGAGGGTGTAGACGTAAATGACGCTGCCTTTGTAGACAGAAACCTCGCACCTAAATTGTTTGCGCATAGTGAATGGTTTTGCTAACATGCTGGAATATGTTTTATCTGAGCAGGCTTTTATTTATCACTTTCAATTTGAAATGATTACTTGGGCGGTAATCAAATTTCTGTCTGTTTATTATTTTTATGAATTTCCTACGTTTTTCACGCATTTCGCTGTATAGTGCAAATACTATGCATTAATTTCTTGTCGACAATTCACAAGATAAAATCGCCATTTATCTGTGAATTCTTTGGTTTTATACGCTGTGGTTTTGTCTAGCCACTGTAACACGTCATTCCAACAATGAATCACGCCTATATATTTCACCAACTCCCATTTATATGTACTTCAGGCATGTTCACATTTCTACATTCCCACTTTGATTGTTTGATTATTTGAATTATTTAATTTGCACATTACGGAATAGTTTCGATCTTTAATGTCGCAGTTTGTCTAAACATAGACAGGCAATTATATACATTATTATTCATATAATCTAACAAGAATGATATCATTTTTTACTAAACATTGCTGAAAAATATTGTTGAACTCATTTGTTAGACTAGTTAGTCTGTTGATGTGCTACTATGTAAAAATTCATTTAACAACTGGTGTACATATACTTTAAGACGAACACAAATATATATATATATATATTAGCCTATAACCACTTGATACATTTCAATCACTTATGGGCCATCGTCAGAATTCTATATTGCGGCAAATAAAACTACAAAATTACTACACTAGATGTTTAAAAATATTAAAGTGGACATTTAAACACAGAAATCTACCAAAATCCTCACGAACTTATAGAAAATAATTTTAACATCATAAGAACAAAGAACACTAGAATATCAGAAGCAATCTTTTTCAAAAGGGGCATCATAATTATATTTTGAATTTGCAAGTTAATTATATCAAACGAACTTATCTCTTTTAGTTAATGCATGCATATAATATTTGTAAAGTATTATTTGCCCCAGTATTGTATTCTGACGGTGACCCATAAGTGGTTGAAATGCATCCACAGTGCTCATAGACTAAATTGAATTTATATAGCATATATATATATATATATTCTGGATATGAAATGGGTAAATTTGCTGCATCCTCACATCAATGGACTACCACTTTTCTTGTTATTATCCAATGCTCTTCAGGGAAAATCCTTCGAAAATGATGATGAGATCAATCACAGCCGTTTGGCAACTTTTTCGAATAGAAACCAGAACAGTTTTATGTTGGCAGCATTCAAAGTTGGCTAAAAAATGGCACAACCTCATTGATTGTAATGGTGGTCATTAGTTGATATGCTTTCATTTTAATATTATATTTAAATTACTTCAAAAACCACGAGAACTTATTCAACAACCAAATATATAGGTTTTTTTTAGTGATAGGTCGCTGCAGCTTGTACAAACTAAGATAAAACCAATATTCCAATTGTAGTTGAAGGTTCATTATGTTCAGAAGCATTTTACGTCTGTCTCCATCAGACAATATTTCTCATCAAATGCTATAATTAAAAAATGCTATCATGGCAATAGCAACGCATTACAAATATTTATTTTTACCTCCAATATAATATTTACAATGATTTTTCGTATTCCATTCTGCTGTGTATAATTAATAGAAAAAGAAGTAGATTATCTGAAGATCTGATTATACGATGCGTCTTATTTTATTGGGATTACATTGAACAATGAGGAGCGTCGTCATTTGAGTCGTGTGGTCAATTGAATTTTGAGATCGTTTCAATCGATCAATGCGTTAGACAGTCTTAATTGATGTCAATTGTTTTGACTGATTTCGAGCCGTTCTTAATTATCGACGTTCAACTGCATATTTATTCGTTAGAATCAAGGCAGATTTCTGCAAATATTCCATGTAATTAGGTTTTGACAAGCGTTTTCACTTAACTATATGCAAATGATTAATTGATAAGATTTAGTGAATGAGGTTATTTTATTTATCTAACCAAGTTGCTCAGATTTTCCTATGGTTTTATAAAGGTGTTTTTTTGAAAATTCGAATGTGTAATTTGTGGCCGGCGCCTTCTCGGCCTTGTATTTTGTTGAATCTTTATCTTGGTGTTGATTGGTAGCAATTCATTGCTGCTCTATATTTTATATCAACATTAAAAAATTTCATGATTGAACTAGTTTTGAATATGCTATAATATGAAGCAGAACACATTAAATTGAGTCTTGAACGCTTAATAAAATAAGTAATGGACTACTCTTATTACAACAAACACGTTTAAACAAACGGTTTAGCTGATAAATCTCTGTCATGTTTAACTCAAATACAAAACAAACAACAGCGATCTCAGACTGCATACCTCCGCCACTTAACATAGGCTGACAAATTTCAGACGCTAATATTAGCGAATGAGCCATAGAATTTATTGAATTCTTGTTCTATGCTTTCATTGCAAACATATAATTGTAAATTATTTAAAATATGAAAGAAAGTTTAATGACCTTGCGTTATTAATAATAAACAGCTCAAAAGAGCAAACCTCCATTTGATTGGAAAATGTATAAAAATACATAAAAAATAAAGATTCAGGGAAGTGTAATGTAGGTACATAAAATTCCTAATGATCCATTTGGAAATGCATTGAAAAGAGTATAGATTTTTGTCTAACCAAGTATAAATGGCAATTAAAAAACGATTTGATAAAATACCAGAAGTTGCAATTAAAAACCGTTCGAAACAATCGAAAATATTTCCATAGTTAACTGTAATGAAGTATAAATGGGTTTATGTTCATAAATTCACAGTAAACTGATTCCAACATTTTAATAACTGCACACATTCAGTTAAGAAAACGTGATTTTGAAATTTGCGTAGAGAATAGTATAGAAACAAACTTGCAATGTGTATCAGATGCCTGAATGTGCTTACTTGTTAGCGGCTAATTGACGTCATGGGGAATTGGAGCATCATTGATTGACATTTGGACACTAATTGAAAAGAAAGTTCAATAAGCGTTGACTCTTTATCAAGTATACTTATGCGGCTTTAACCATCAAGACAAAAGGCTGTGAAACACTGTAAAATGTAATCATAAACTTTCGCAAGCGCTTAGCCAATGTTTTCTACTGTAGCTGACATTTCTTGTTTCATCGTAGCTATGCATAATTTTGGTAACTTACCCTCTTCACTCAAACTTTGCACTGAATGATATTTCAATATGTCTGCATATTTTGCCAAATTCTCCTAATTTAAAATCAAGGCGAAATATATTCTTAATTTCTTTAAAGACTACATTAAACCCTAGTAGTTTTAGTTGTTTTCTTCGTTGTATTCTATATATTTTGGAATATATAACGTTATGATTTGTTAAGTTATTACTCGTGTTTGCAATATGACTGTCATCAAACAGTTACTTCCATAAGCGTTTGTGTTATCAACTGCAATTGGATATTTCCTTCCCCATATTTGCTTTTTGAGATAAAACACCACCGTTAATTATGCAGTTTCGATTTAAAGACATACGACTACTCGTTTAGGCAACAACAAAATTACTATAATTTTTGAATTTGAAGTAATATATTATCAACTTTATTGATGTACAGCAACAATTAAATTTTGACTTTTTTTTAATATGCTCAAATCACTGAGAAATTAGCACATCTGTTTTAGACCATCTTATTTACTAATAAATTCTACAATTTTTAAGTGCACAAAACGGAACAAGCGGGCCTCGATCAAAGTTTTTAAGAATACATTTATGGGCAACTATCGTGTTTGTTTGTCAACTGACATGTGAAATTGTAAATATGTTGAGTTTTGGATTGGATTTGAAAATTTTAAGATGTCCAAATGTTGTATTTTCCTGTGATTTAATTTGCTTGTTGTAATCGTTAATTATTGCCTTTTTTAAATTTCTATATTTTAAAAACTTATCGAACAATGTTTTTAAATTAAGTTATAGTTTAAATTACATTTTAACTGATCGAATGCAGTGTGTCACCTGCCAGAATTTTAAAACCTATCACTTGCTCTTGCAATATCTTAAATACAAAAATTATGTTGATACTTTATATTTTAAGCCTTTGTTTAGGAGCTTGGGAGTACTGAGCTATGTAATGATTACCGGTCTATCACCTTTTTGTGGTGATACAAAAGAATCAACATTCCTTAACGTCACTAAAGTTAACTATGAATTCCCTCAGTCAGTGTTTGAACAAGTTTCCCAACAAGCCATTGATTTCATTCAGAAAACCCTTGTCCTCAAGCCATCGTAAGTATTCAACCTCATTTATTATCATATTGTGGTTAAATAGTATTCTTGGCTCATCCAACTCGCATATATTCCTATATTTTGTTGTATGAAGAAATTGTGGTATTTTATAAAGAACTTTAAATTGAGGACTTATATTTTGTAAAGATCATATTCGACAATCTATTTATCTTTCAAATACTTTATAGACCGCCATAAAAGTTCTTACTAAAATGGTTTTACTAATGCCGTTTTGGGTATAAAATATTAAACGTTTACTTATAAAATACAGATTTCTTGTTACTGTTTGTTACGATTCAATTGCGTTAAAGTTGTATTGATATTAAGTGGAAGTTGAATATACTGTACACTGTTCTTAGAAAACGTTTATCAATAGAGGAATGCCTCGAACACGACTGGTTTAACCCCAAAACACCTCTGTCACCATGCTCTCTGTCATGGACCTCACTCGATGGAGACTCACCCCAGTCCAGTCTTTCGTCTTCCAACGACTCTCTACTCAGCACCGATGACGGTAAAGAAAACAACGGCTTGTTTGCTAATTGAATGGATTTACATAGTGTTGGATTCCACATATTTTCCATTCACATTCAGGTTTTCGTTCCTCATTGTGAAAGACTTGTGAAAGACTCGTAGCTTTATCATTTAATGCCACAATTAATTATTTACTTACATTTTAGTGCTGGTCACTTTTTTATCATTTTTAATATTTTTGTATAAATTTGATGTTGAAATATGGGCACTTTTAAAGTTGTATCCTTTTTGTAATAAAATTTAATTTTTTATTAAGTTCCAAGCTTAGATTTCGGTATACAAATGGTCCTGATGTTTTCAGGTAAACACCATGTTTACAATCAATAAATTGAATCAATAAATTCTCAATTTAAAGGCTATTTAAATTCTTCGAAAAGTAAATGCATTAAAATTAAATATGTCAATTATTTCAAGTGGAACCAATCTGTATTCGTTTTATTTGTTTTATATGCATTAAGAATTATTGATATGATTCACATATAGAATGTTGCATTTTATTTAAATTTTTGAATTTTAATAAAAACATTCAAATATACTGCAGCTTACAAAACCATTGTCAGATTTTTTGCAAATTGTTCCGTCAAAAATTTTCTTGATATATATATCTCCCGCTAAATATTTTAAAAACCTCATGACCGCGTTTTCAAACATAAACCTTTGAAATTTTGCAGGGTAGTATGCGTTAATTTACCTAACCCCATGGTAAATATATTTAAGTTTGAGTGAATACTGTGGGAGCAATTACCAAAAAATAGGTTTTTTGGGGAAAAAGTGCGATTCCTGCTAAATGCGTTAGAAATTTCAGACGGTTTCCCACCAAATGTAAGGTTTTTGCATTTTCCATAGCAAAATGCGGGCAATATATATATATATAATGTCTGTCCGTTTTAATTCCTGTACACATAACATGTTACATGTAGAGGAATAGACATTTATTTTATAGGAATTGGGGGGTTATTCCATAGATTAGGAATTTGCAGGCAATCTGAATAAATGATCTTTGGTATACCTTTGCATTACATTTCGGTTGCTTGAAGTTGTATATATATATAATCCTCCTTGTATTTAAACTTGATTGAAATGATCTAATTAAAATGCTTTTAATGATTTTGAGATAGTTTTGTTAGTTTTACAGAGTTGCCTACCAATTATTATGATTTTGTGAAATGAACTATTATAAAATCAAGTTAATTGAGAGGAAATAATACGTAAATAAACTGAAGATGGCTTTGTAGGCTGAAATATATGTTAATATCTTTATTAATTATGAAAAATCCTTAAAACTTCTCAACTATTGTTGAATTACTTAGATATGTAGTGGTTTGTGGTACCCATTTTTTGTATTCATAATGCAATTTCCGATCATTGTTAGCATGAGTGAGGCATCTATAAGCAATAAGCTTAGCATTGAAACTTCAATATTGTTGAATTAACTACACTTTTATTTATTATAAAAATTCAATGCGGTAAGAATATTTCCATATACATTATATATATATATATATATAATAAGAATACTTTAATGATATTGTCTTAGGCTACGATTAGAGTATGTGTCAAAAGTGATCTGTAACTTTTGGTAGAATCGCACGTTTAACCATCCGAGATAATTAGTGATGTGACATGATTTTGTCACTGCTCTTGCCACCAATCACATAGTCTAACCGCAGCCTTAGATACAAAAATCCCAATGCTGCTCGTTGATGTGTATACTCCAGTTAATAAAATCTAGCTCTAAAACTAATTATCTAGCCATGATATGTAGGAAAGCATTTTCCCTTTGTAATGTTGCCAAGGCGCTATTAGTTATGAAATGTTTTAAAATCGAAAATCCCGTAGAAATTGAAGTCGTTTAAAATTTATATCCATTGACAATATTTAACTAGAGAACAGTGTAAATGGTGCCAGAAGGCCTGATAATTGTTCAAGAATTTAGATAGTAAAAATGAAATTAATATTTTTAATTTCATGGATGGCAAACCCTATATTGGACTTAAGTCAATATCAGGAGTAGTTCTTAATGGAAATCTGCATTACGGATATATAAACGAATTATAAAAACACTGTCAGCCCCATATCCTGCCTTGGTGAAATTGTCATTGTTCAAGGTTTTTAAATGTAAGTTGTAGATTTTTGTACCAAAAACAATTTTCAGTTTAAATTGCTAAAGGGCTTTTAATCATGTTAGATTTAATTAAATTTTATTGGAAAATAAATTTAATTTTTCATCATTGATGAACAAATCTACGTTACCCAGAAAATACATTACTATAACGAATACAACAAAAAAGCCAAATTAATCTATGGTAATTTGAATTGTGTAGTGTAAAATTTGAAACCTCTAGTTGCGCTTAATTCCATCAATAATTAACAAATAATTTTCAAAATTAGATCAAAGGAAGAAATTTCATTAACCCTTTAAGGGATAATGGTACATGTGTACCATGCGTATTTTGCTATAAAAAAATAATAAAAATAACATGTTTTGCAATATTCGTTTAAAATCCCCCTTTTTATTATTGTCTGCACAAAAGTTACATCCGTTAAAGGGTTAAAACTATATATTAGAACCAAGTGCTATAGAAAATTTAAATTTACAAAAAGAATTATCAATTACTGTATAAATTTATGGGACATATTATCAACTAAAAATCAATAAGAATCTAATTTTAAAGAATTTAAGAAAAAAATTCAATTAGAAGTATCAAGAAAAGAACTTTTTTGGATATTCAAAGAATAAAGTCTGTAACTAGGCAATATCAATTTGCAATTAATTGGAGTTATAGAAAATAAATTAACTTTAAATCTTAAGTATTTTTATGCTTTTTTGTAAAGTACAAGGATTTAAAATAAATAATTCTTTTTAAATTTTTTATTAATATTCCAATATTAAGGGTTACTGCTAATATCCTTAATTCATTCTGAAGAGGTGTAGAAGTGCTTATGAAACTTGGCTTAATAGCTACTAGAACATGCTAAAATTAGCTTTTTGATATAAGGATTTCAATTGACATAACTTCATCTTCAATGTATTTGAAATTTGTTCAACGTACATAATTTATCACACATGTCAAAGTTGTTCGTAAATAAGTGTAACTTAAAGTATTAATAAGGAAATAATGATTGTATCCACATTGTAAATTTATTCAGTAATTAAGTAAATACGTATATAGCGTTAAAAGTCCACAAAGCCCAGCAATTTCAAATATGAGCACAATATGTTAATTAAGTGATTAATTTTTTATCGATATGCTAGACTTCGAGAATGGATTCGCTGATGTTGTCAGATTTTGACAAATTGATTAATTTCAGCTTTTCACTAAGGAATGGTTCAATGTATATTAAAATATGAATGCCTCGTTTGATATTTTAGTTGAATTTCAATATGAATTACGCTGTTTTAGAGTTTATGCTAGTCAGGCCCGTAGCCAAGAAGATGCTAAGTCTCCTTTGAAATAATTGCGAAGTGAAATTAACATCAACAAGAACTTTTCAAAACGATGCAAAATATTGATATACCAATCGTAGTAAAATGGTGAGCTTACCATGCAAAACATTTTTTATCATTACTTTTTGTCTATTTATCTAGTAAAGTTTTAAATTGTCAGGTTTCATTTAATATTGAAATTTCTATAATTCTGTGTTATATGTAGCATAGCATAGACTGTAACTTAAAAACAGATTTAAAATTACATTCGCATGTAGTGCTCCACATCTGCACTATGAAAATTTTTTTCACAGCTATTGTGCGATGAAATTAATTAGACTTTGCAGTCAAGCACCATACCAACATGTTTTAGGCAGAGGTGCGCGAAAGCTGCGCAACTTTTAATTTTAACACAAAAGTGAATTTAAATTTTTTTGGATGTTTATAAAGTCTACCAATACATTTCTAGTATAAATAAATACCTCAGTGCTATTGTTAAACCTGGGCCAGAGATGGAAATTGGGCTGGTCGACCAATAGAGCAAGGTGGGGCGAGCATGGGTCAAGATGTTTCTAAAATGAAAAGTTGCAAAAGTGAGGTATAAACACTTGAGTTGAGAAAAACTGAGCCAAAGAACTGCCAATTTTAAAGATTGTAAAAGTAATTTCTTGAATCAAAGTTCTCTGCTTGTAAAATTTTTGAACAATCAATAACTATGCATTTCTAACTCTTGAAATGAAATGAAATGCAATTGATGAAATAAAGTGAAATATCTATACTTAGAGTTGCTTTTTACAATACGAAATACTGTTTACAACTCTAAATAGCATCAAACAATAGAAATAAAGGAACAATCACATACAAAAAAATACACACAAAAATAATATTTGATTCTATACAATAATACATAGAAGATCTATTTTATCTGATTTGTCATCAACAGCTTTTGCAATTACACTGGAAGTTATGCAATTTATCTTGCATAAATTTATTGTATAAAATATTAGCTTTATAGAATTAAAAATATATATGTTGCTATTACCAATGTTTTTAATATGTGTCATCACGTTTGTTATTAAATGAAAGGTACACTGCAAAGACTGTGAAGCTTAGATGTGGATCCTTAATGATTTGTGGTTCATCAAAAATTGTGGCCTCCAAAATTTTGATAGAGTTTTTACCAGTCAAGAATATTGTTCTCTTTCTTACATTAACCCTAATTATTTATTCCATCATGACCTTGCTCCATGCCAGACTGCTCAAGCAACAACAATTTCTTAAAGAAAATGGGGTTGCACACCTTGGAGACTGGATAAACCCAGTCTCTGGACTTAAATATCATAGAACGTTTTTGAACCATTCTTTAGAAGAAAGTGGCTGACCATTGCCCTGCCAATTTATGTCAACTATACTATGGGAGATAGTGCGGAAAGAATTATATGCTATCTTTGATGAAATGATCACTAATCTTTATAACTCACTTCCTTTAAAAATGGACATGGTGGTCCATCACTAAGGCAACTTTGGTTTTCCTATTTTGGTTTCATAAATTATAATGAAATGTATATTTTTCCTATCAGTTTCATTACTTTTAGTCACTACTGTAAAACTGCAATTTGAAAATATATGCAATGACTGAGTGTCCCCTCATATTCAGTAAGATATTGTTAGAGCATTTCTTTTTTATATTATGGAATCATTTTTTTTAGAAATAATATTACTACTCTTTTGCTGAATATGTTTCATAAACTAAAATAGTGTTTCATTACTTTTAAGCACTACTGAATATCATGACGCCCTATAATACATGCCTGAAAGCAACTTTTGACTGATTACAAATTGAGAGGAACATTAGAAATGAGGAATAGGCTTGCAAGATGTTAATTTACTGAACTAAAAACTAAAAAATTTACTTGAACTTGGACATCTTTTTGTACAATCTTGATTTGGCAACAAATCATTTAAGTTTTTTACAGAATTATTATGACAAATATTTGACATAGTTTGAATAATGAATTACAAATGTTTAGCACATGTTTCCATTTCTTCATAGAAACTTGTCTCTTGAAGAACTTAAAAAATCATTAATTCAAATTAGGATGATGCTTGTTTACCCTCAATTTGGCATTATCAGGCCTGTATTATAAGAAGCTGTTTGTATATATACTGTGAATATTTTTTGCTTAATGAAATCATGATGCCCAAACCTTTTATCCAGATTATTCACTGTGTTTTAGGTGATGCATAAATAATATGAACACATTAACTTGCCCATCAAAATTACTCACACTTCCATGCTGAATTTGCCTTTCTAAAAGTATAAGTGCTTGTAAATGGATAAAGAAAGTTAGTAAATTGTGTATAATTCATATGGAAAAATACAGCTGTATGGTACCTAAAAGACAGATCACTAAGAATTTTGAGAAAATTATGAATTAATAATTTATAGGTCAATATAAATAAAAACAACGACTATAAAATCACTTAACCATGGTATAAACTCTACTATGACTTGAAAATTGAATATATATTCAGTGAATGTGATCCAAATGTCACAACAAAATGAAAATCAATGCATATAATTTAGATTTAGTCAGTTGTTAGTTAAAAAATTAAATGCATGTGATTAACAAGATATTCAACTTAGCAAAATCAATTCATATAAATTTCATTCATTCAATTGTTAATTAAAAAGTAAAGATTTAAACACATATGATTAAATCAAGATACACAACATATCAGAAATCAATGCATATACATTTGTTTAAAACAGAAACTTAAACATTTTTGGTGAAATGAGAAATATTACAATGTACATTAGCAGTGAAAACAAAATATGGAAAGCTATGCAAAATACCTTGGTATTTTGTTTTTTGTGGCTAGATGCATTTGAAATCACCACCCAAGACCACCGTGATTTTAATCTTTGATGAATTTAATCCATTCTTTTACTCCATGCAAGCATCAATTGATTCTGGTTAGCAATTAATCAACACATCAAGAATAATTCACCACACTATGTGATGAGATTAATCACCAATTTGATTCACTCTTTAATTCCATGTGAAAATAAACAAGGATTTTTTAAATAACATTTAATTTTCCATCTGTAAGTATGAACTCCCCACATCCCATGTAGCCACCACCAGTAGTCCACTGGTGGGTAATGAGTGGCATAGGCAGCTACTAGTCCGCAACAGGGGACCACTGGTGGAGAAGTAGTGGCAGTAGTGGTAATGCTTCCATTCATAGCCACCAGTGGACCACTGGTGGAGAATTAGTGGCAATAGTAGCAATTGCAGCCCCTCATAGCCAACAGTGGACCACTAGTGACATCTGATTTACTTATAATCACAAATAACATATGAGCTAATGGTTGCAAGCAAAATAAATATTATTCATTATTTAGATTCTTAGATCTCATAAATATATAAAATTCATTGTGAAGAGTTTTCTGCAATTTTCTGTTTGCAAAAATTATAACATACATGTGCAGAATGAAATTTTAAAAAAATTTATTTATGATTATTCTCAGACCTTGAAATTAATGTCTAAATGTGTACTTAAAATTGGGCAACAATTATTTTTAATTATTGGAAACAAATACTGTTTAAAAATTGCAATTTCTTCTGAAATTGGGCATTTTTGTATGCTTGTTGTTGTTATTTATAATAAAAAAATTCTTTCTATTTTCCATTACCAAAGTAACATCAATATTAATGCTGCTAGCATTTCCTTCAATGCTTTGTTGTACTGGTGTAGGTTTAAATTGCAATGTTTAAACTATTTATCAATATAAAAGTTTGCTAGTGTTGCACTTATAATATTGTTGTGATGCCACAATCCTGTTTTTGCTATCAGTGGGCAACTGGTAACCCAACAATTAGCCACCAGTGGACCACTAGGAAACCGCCAGTTAGCCACTGTTGCACAGGTGGGCAAATCCCTCAACAACTACATGATAAATATTTTGTATTATTCATCAAAACATTTCACAAAGAATTTGAGACAAAGAATCACCAAAAAATTTGTAAAACAAGTACAAAATAATAATGTATCCCAAAAAACATATAAAATATCAATTTAAACAACACATATGATTTAATCAAGATACACAACATTCCTGAAATCAATGCATATAATTTTATTTCAGTCAATTGTTAGTTTAAAAATAGAAATGTAAATATGTTAAGTTAAAGATTGAGTTAAAATACAAAAACAAGGTAAAAAAATATGGAATTAATGAAAATTATTACAAAATGGTACAAATGTGATGAAAGCAAAAACATTAAATTCTAAGAACAAAGTGCACCATTGTTTGTAGTATATTTAATGCATTGATCAGATTAATAATCAATTTACATTGTTCTTTAACAATGAAATGAAATCATCTTCAACATCTTGTGTAATGTAATTGAAGGTGAAACATCATTTAAGCATAAATGTATGGTGTTGATTCATTGAATAAAATAAGCTAAGCAACATGTTATCAACAGCACAATTTTATTAGAAAAAGGGTGTTCTATTTATATTAGATGCTCTTTAAAATGTAGTTTTATGTAATATAAAATTTTTTGTCAGTTTCACTTTTTTAAATTTAGTTATAAATATTTATATTTTTCTTCATCCATTGTGTTGGTTAGATATTATAATCTCAATGAAAACTAGTGCATTGTGTTTGTGACCAAAGTAAATCTGTATAGCATTTGCTTGATGTTTTCACAAAATTCTTTAATTGAATAAAGAAATAGTTTATGCTAGTTAAAAATGCATTCTATTTGCTCTGATATTAGAAATATTTAAACAAAGTTAGTATGCTAATCATTTATTGAATATATAACAAGATTTACATTTGCAAATAAATTCAACAATCACTGTTCAATCTCCACAAAACTTGAATAATGTTTTTGTTTTTAATTAAAAATTTTGCTTTCCCCATTATAAATTTTCATGTTTATTGTAAAAAACAAGGGCTACTAGATCAAGGAAATTTATCCATCGCCAGCTCATTGCTCACAGGCATATTTTTTACACTGTTTCTTAAATTCAGTTGTCTTTATGGTGTTCCAAAGTAACATCAATTATTGGGTCATCATTGGTCCATTATTGGTACCAATATTGGCACTTGGCCATTAGGCCACTAATGGCCCATTAGTATTTGCTAATAAAGAGCACATAAAATTGATACATATTTGTTATTTGACATCATTTGGAATGCTACTTTGCAACTACATAGTGTAGAATCACAGGGGGTGATTCTAGCAAACAAAGAGAATACAGTTCAAACTACTTCTATTTACAAAATGTTTTGGTCTTTATATACAAAGTTATTTACAATATGTACAAATATTACAACTACCAGTCACTAACAAGAAAAGCATGAGGTCTGGCTGATAAATAGTAACAACTACCAGTGATGCTACACACTGCCCCAGGCCAGACTCTGCGACTTTTCATTGTGTGCCCAATGGAGGAGGATTTGCCCCAAAAGGATCTATTTGACAGCTCTTCACTCAAACATGCAAAAACTAAGGCATAGACTTGGCTGACTCCTATCGATTGGGTTAATCTTGTGGAGAAGCATCAGATTTAACCTTTGAAACCATGTCCATCACCAATTGTGGCTGGCAATGACTGGGAACAACAGATTAAAAACATCTTCATTGCAGCATCATTACAAGCTCCTTGCTCAAACATGCAAAAACTAAGGCATAGACTTGGCTGACTCCTGTTGATTGGGTTAATCTTGTGGAGAGGCATCAGATTTAACCTTTGAAACCATGTCCATCACCAATTGTGGCTGGCAATGACTGGGAACAACAAAGAAAAGCATGAGGTCTGGCTGATAAATAGTAACAACTACCAGTGATGCTACACACTGCCCCAGGCCAGACTCTGCGACTTTTCATTGTGTGCCCAATGGAGGAGGATTTGCCCCAAAAGGATCTGGGCTGCTAAGTGTGGAGGAAACCGTAGAAGGAGAAGCACTAGGGCTAAAGGAATATGTAGAAGAGCAACCTAGAGGATCCATACTAGATGTCACTAAGGAGTTAAGGAAGATAAGAACTGAGAGTGAAGGAAAGAAGGTATACCAGAGTAGGATGGAATCAGAGAGACAAACAAGGTATAGGCAGAAGACAATGACTGGAGAATACTGGAGGAACACAGAAATGTGTGACAGAGAAGAGAGCAACAAGTGAATAAAGAAGGCAGGACTGAAGAGAGATACCGAAGCACTGATAATGTCAACACAGGAGCAAGCAATAAGAACAAACTGGGTGAAGAAGCATATAGACAGAAGAGTAGATGTCAGTGATAAGTGTAGGCTATGTAAGAAAGAGGCAGAGACAGTAGATCATCTGATAGCAGGGTATGAGAAGTTGGCACAGAATGAGTATAAGTTCAGGCATGACAAGGCAGCATGGGTTAGAAGCAGGAGACAAGTGGTATGAGCACAAGCCACACGGCGTCATAGAAAATGAGAAGGTTAAGATACTGTGGGACTTCAACATACAGACAAGCAAGATGATAGAAGCATGGAGGCCAAACATAGTAGTGGTAGACAAAGAGAAAATATTAAGAACAGTGATAGACATAGCAGTACCAAAGGACAGAAATGTAGAAAGCAAGGAGGAAGAGAAGATAGACAAGTACAAGGAGCTGGCAGAGGAAATAGAAAGGCTGTGGAAGTTAAAGAAGGTTGGAGTAGTCCCGGTAGTAGTAGGAGCACTAGGAGCATTGAGTAAGAAGCATAAGAGATACTTGGAGGAGTTGGGACTACCAAAGTGGGGAGGAGCGGTAGCACAGAAGGCAGCATTGTTAGGTACAGCAAGAGTCGAAAGCTCTCAGACTCCCTGGAAACTGGTGAGTTCCCCGAGCTGAGAGGAATACCAGCATGACGCTGTGCAATTAAGAAATAATAATAATAATAATAAATGACTTTATTTAGCCACTGAAGGCATCCACTACAAAAAAATAAAAAACAAGTCCGGTTTTACGGCAGTGAGGACAGTCACAGGAGATGAAATAGGAGCAAATGGACGAGTAGGCGAAGTTGGAGAAGGGCTCAGCAAAGAGGAAATTCATCAAAGATTTCTTGAACTCGGTGGCAGGGAAAAGAAATTATTCGCTGTTGGAGGGTTGAGAGTCAAGATGTAATTAGCAGCAGTACAAGCACGATTGAAAAACGAGTGAAGGGTGCGATGTTTCTTGGGACGACGAATGGAGAAAGTGACAACATCATCAGAGCGAGTCGAGCGGGAATTAGAGAACTTAATGAAATCAAAGGATCAAGGTCCAGAGAGAATTTGAGAAGGGAGTCTTTGTATGGCAAGGGTGAGATCCATTTGAAGGCACGCTTCTGGAAACGTTCTATAGAGTGGAACAAGGAATGGGAAGGCCACCAACAGGGAGATGCATAGAGAAGAATGGCACGAGGAATAGACTTGAACAAAGAGAGTTTCACAGCAGGAGTGGAATTAAAGGGAACATTGCGGAAGAGGGCAAAGAGTGAGGAATTAGTTTGCGGAGACGTAAGGACACATGACCAGACCAATTTAAGTTATCAGAAAGTTGAACTCCAAGATNAAGGATACATGACCAAACCAATTTAAGTTATCAGAAAGTTGAATCCAAGATGAGTATGGTGAGGGGAAAAGTTCACAGGAAGAGAAAGATTAGAAGGGGGAGATACAGAAAACGAAATACCACATGTCTTGCTTGGGCTAAAATCAAGATGGCTAACAGAAGACTAATTAGACAAAAGCTCAAGATCAGAGGTAATTTTGGAGGCAAAAGAACTACCAAATTTGAAAATCGTGGTGTCGTCAACGTGCAGTAGACAGGATGAGTTGAGGACAGATTGAGGGAGGTCGTTGATAGCAACAAGGAAGAAGAGAACAGCAAACACGGAACTTTGAGGAGCAAAACTAGAGACAAGAGCAGGGGAAGAAATAGACGAGTTGATTTTGACACACTGGGGATGATTGGACAAGTAAGACTGAAAGAGTTCGATGAAATCAGCATCAAAGTCAAATAAAAATAATTTGTCAAGAAGGATAGAATGAGGGAGCCGATCAAAAGCTTTAGAAATGTCAAGAAAGATAATGCAACCAGGATCATTGCGATCAGAGCGGAAATCGCAGTTTTCAATCAAAATGAGCAAGTTAGTGATGGCAGGACGACTCGAAAGGTTACCATGCCGAGAAGCGGAGAAGAGGTGACGAATTTTAGGGAACACATAACGAAAGACAAGAGGCTCAAAGATGATTGACAGCCGAGAAAGAATAACTATTGGACAATAAGAAGTGACTTGAGATGAGGAAAGCTGATTGGATTTGAATAGTGGAGAGATCCATGATGCTTTCCACCAGGCGGAAAACGTTTAGAGGAGCAAATGTAGGAGAAGAGATGCGTTAAATGGATGGAAAGAGTTGAGGAAGTTTCATTGATAACAAAGGATGGAACGCCATCCGGATAGCAAGGACCAGACAATTTGCAGGACTTAAGCATGAGGGAAATATCATGGGCGTTGAAAACGCTGTCACATAGGCGAATCAGCGGAGAGGTGACAGGAGTACAAGCACAGAAAGAGACAGGATCAGAAAAAATCGAGGATAAATAGGCATTGAAGAGATCAGCTTTCTCCAGATTCGAGTGAGCAGAAAGATGGTTCCAATGCAAGCTGGGGAGATCAGGTTTGGAATGCAGTAAACGCAAGAAAACATAAGAGTCTTGAAGAGATCCAGATGAGAAGCTGGACAACAGAGCGATTTTGTCGAGTTCNATTTACAAAACTCTTTGGTCTTTATATACAAAGTTATTTACAATATGTACAAATATTACAACTACCAGTCACTAACAAGAAAAGCATGAGGTCTAGCCAATAAATAGTAACAACTACCAGCAATGCTACAATAGCTTTTACTTCCTTTTAATGAGAGATAAGGACATTCAAAATATTTCCATCCTTTGTTTATCTCAATTTCAATTTTAATCTTTCAATATTATTTCAATTGCTAATTTGATGAAGTGACAAATGGTGTTATATGTTTTTGTTTAAATTTTTACCAAATTGTGAGACAGCAAAATTAGTTTAGCAGAAGACCAAAATTGTACCTGTCAGCTATTTGCCTATATTTTTTACAGTATGATTTTGTTTACAGTACCAGCTTTATTTTATATAAATAGGTGCAATTTATTTATTTTTGTACTCTTCAGTTATTCTCAGTAAATTTGTTTTACTTTTTTATCTTTACTTTATTTTATTAAAACCTAGGTATGTGTTTCTAAATTTTCTTGTGTAGTTAAAGGGCATTTAGACATGGTACTCCTTAACTGGCATATCACTTTTATTTAGGTTCAGTATATGGCTAGGGATTTTGTTGTACTGCATTTCATTTGTAAATAAAATTAACCTTTATTGCTATCACCAACATTGCATGAGATGAGGAATTCACTGAATGTAGGTTTTTTACTTAGTACATAAGTTTTACTCACTGCACCCAAGAGTTAGGGCTTCTTTATTCTTTATCTTAAATAGGGCTCTAGTCTTATACAACTGTTTCTTAAGGTTATCTATATTGGGTAAGCTGATTGTGTCCACTCTTCCCTAACATGCTCTCCTGTTTACTTTTAACTATTATTAGGACAAGATATTATAGCAGGAGGAGTTTGTTCTCCATCTGGAAATGTAGTATCCTGTATGTAGTATCAGAGCTATGAAATATGGGTGCATGACTTTGTCTCCAACTTTTGACAACCCTTCTTTCCAGTCCTCTGACTCATGTAAATGAATCATGGGTAAAAAGGTGAGTGTGTGACTAGTGGTGTGGGAGGATTAATTGTCACATGGGGTGATATTAATATTAATAACCCCANCAACAAGGAAGAAGAGAACAGCAAACACGGAACTTTGAGGAGCAAAACTAGAGACAAGAGCAGGGGAAGAAATAGACGAGTTGATTTTGACACACTGGGGATGATTGGACAAGTAAGACTGAAAGAGTTCGATGAAATCAGCATCAAAGTCAAATAAAAATAATTTGTCAAGAAGGATAGAATGAGGGAGCCGATCAAAAGCTTTAGAAATGTCAAGAAAGATAATGCAACCAGGATCATTGCGATCAGAGCGGAAATCGCAGTTTTCAATCAAAATGAGCAAGTTAGTGATGGCAGGACGACTCGAAAGGTTACCATGCCGAGAAGCGGAGAAGAGGTGACGAATTTTAGGGAACACATAACGAAAGACAAGAGGCTCAAAGATGATTGACAGCCGAGAAAGAATAACTATTGGACAATAAGAAGTGACTTGAGATGAGGAAAGCTGATTGGATTTGAATAGTGGAGAGATCCATGATGCTTTCCACCAGGCGGAAAACGTTTAGAGGAGCAAATGTAGGAGAAGAGATGCGTTAAATGGATGGAAAGAGTTGAGGAAGTTTCATTGATAACAAAGGATGGAACGCCATCCGGATAGCAAGGACCAGACAATTTGCAGGACTTAAGCATGAGGGAAATATCATGGGCGTTGAAAACGCTGTCACATAGGCGAATCAGCGGAGAGGTGACAGGAGTACAAGCACAGAAAGAGACAGGATCAGAAAAAATCGAGGATAAATAGGCATTGAAGAGATCAGCTTTCTCCAGATTCGAGTGAGCAGAAAGATGGTTCCAATGCAAGCTGGGGAGATCAGGTTTGGAATGCAGTAAACGCAAGAAAACATAAGAGTCTTGAAGAGATCCAGATGAGAAGCTGGACAACAGAGCGATTTTGTCGAGTTCCATGAAGTTGATGACGTCTTCGGTGAGAAAAGAAAGTTTTGAAGAATCAGAAGGACTGTAACGACGTTTGAAAGATTAGAGTTTATTCAAAGAGTGTACAGTAAGGGATGAGAAATAGAAAGAGAGAGAAATACGCTTTTCCGACGTCGAGGAACAAAGGATGAAATAACTTGGTGAANTATGGGTGCATGACTTTGTCTCCAACTTTTGACAACCCTTCTTTCCAGTCCTCTGACTCATGTAAATGAATCATGGGTAAAAAGGTGAGTGTGTGACTAGTGGTGTGGGAGGATTAATTGTCACATGGGGTGATATTAATATTATTAACCCCAAAAGGGGATTGCATAGATAAATTATTTAAATTAGTTACAATGTGCTCTGTTGTGTCCATTGGTTTATTGGGNGTACAGTAAGGGATGAGAAATAGAAAGAGAGAGAAATACGCTTTTCCGACGTCGAGGAACAAAGGATGAAATAACTTGGTGAAGGAAGGTGTACCAGTCATCAGCAGAGAAAGAGTAATTAAAAATGAGGAATGAAGAAGAGAGAGCAGCATTTAGAGATACAAAATCACTGTTAGATAGAGCGTATTGAGGAGTGGCAGAACGAGCAGATGGGGTAATAGAATTGACAGACAGGCTGAAGTGAACAAATGAGTGATCAGTCAGTGCGACCGGAATAGGATGTCACAGAGAATGAGAAGGTTAAGATATTGTGGGACTTCAACATGTGGACTAGCAAGGCAGTTGAGGCGAGGAGGCTAACATAGTAGTGGTAGATAATAAGAAAGAATGTCAAGTGATAGACATAGAAGTACAAAAATGAAAGCAATGTGGAAAACAAGGAGGAAGATACAATGGATAAGTACAGGGAATTGGCAATAGAAAATTGGAAGTTGAAGTTCTAGGAGCAGCATGCAAGAAATATAAGAAATAGTTGGAGAAGTTAGGATAGACAAACTGGGTTAGNCATTGGTTTATTGGGTCTATTTTCTTTGCCTGCTAAGCCAATCTCATTATTGGAAGGTCCAGGTATCATCAATTTTCTGGGTGTCAACTCCAGCAGCTGAGCTATTAGTTTCCAGACTGGCTGAGAGTCTGTTTTCAACACCTTTGATTCCTGTTGCCCTTCCTCCTCACCAGTGCTGGATTTTGACTCTGTAATTCTGCTGAGGACAGTGAGCCTCTATCATGTCTCTCCATTCTTCTCTGGACTCTCCTTTTTGCTCAGCTAGCAGATGTTCTTGATTGAGCTTGGGTATTCATTTCAAAACAAAAAAATTAGGCTAAGGTCCCAGATATTGTGATCACACACCAACTGATTATAGGACTCTCTTTTAGGCCATGTCTGTCTCTCAAGTTCATTTTGGTTAGACACACTATTATCACAATAAACATCATCAAAATTCTCCTTGCCTACATTGACAAGGTTATCAAATTTATAGTAAAAATCAATATAATTATTCACATCAATATCTTTAATAGTATGTTTTAACTGTTGGAGGTGACTCTTCCTACCATTACTTAAAATATAATTATTAAAACTAAGTACTTTTTAATCATAAAGGGACCTGCCCATTAAAAGCAAATTTTTTGACTTGCATATCATCAGTAACTGGAAGTGGATTTTTTGAAAGTGTCCCTATAACTTGAAAATAATTAGTTTAGTTTTTAAAGCATAACATTGGAACTGTTCTTTTCAAAATTACTTGAAATTATTAAAAATTGGCAATTAAATATTATTTTAGTCAATAATTTAAGCTGAGTAATTTTAAACATTCAGAATGAAATTTAATGCTATTAATGGAATACACAATTGACTTTGGGCTTTGAGAACAAAGGTAATGAAATATGTACTCCAATGCAACTCCTTAAAGAACCAAACTGATTTTTTTCTAATTATATGACAATTTTAGTAATTTTTATAAGTACTTGAAAGATTTTTAAAGTTTATGTTGATAACAGTTCCATTGCAATTTCTGCATCATTATCACATTAAATACATAAAAGAGAAGCACTGTAAGTGGGTTCTTTAATGATTTTATGANGCAGCATGCAAGAAATATAAGAAATAGTTGGAGAAGTTAGGATAGACAAACTGGGTTAGAACTGTAGTAGAAAAGGCAGCACTGTTAGAAACAGCAAGATTCCTAATGAAAGCTCTCAGAGTCCTTTACACCAGGTTAGTTTTCCGATATCAAAATCAAACCAGCAATAAGCTGCGAAAATGAAAGACAATAATAACACAACTTGAAGAAATTTAGGTTTACTCGATAGAAAAGTTAAAAGAATATCTCTTTTAAATATGAAAAGAGTGGCAGTGGCTTTTAGCTTGCCTTGAATGTGTGGTTTCCATTATAATTCATCACAGATGGCAGCGCCAATCTCAACAACCTACTGTACCTGTGAGAAAGAGGTCTTATAAAGAGTTGACTTTGAGTTGATATCCTCCTTGTGAAACTATGATGGGACATACTGAGTAGGTTCTTGATCATTGGATTGATAAAATCTAATGATAAGCAATAAGTGACAGTTGCAACAAAATATAAATTACACGGTAGTTCGTAAAAACATCGGCATTGACACCAAATTTGTAAGTGGGCGTAATATAAGCGCATTTTTATTCAGGTGGTTAATTTAAGGGGTTTACTACACTTTGAAATAGTTAAATGTCAGCATTTTTTACAGGGTCGGCACAACTTTGGACTCATTTAGAAAAAATTTAATCAGTTACCAAATAAGAAGTGGTAGGGATTCTTTGGAGGGAACAGAATATTCCATCGTGGTTCAGTTGAAAGTCACTGAGCGCAACATCGGGGGCCGCAATTTATTGTATTCTACTAATATTCTGTTTGCTGAAGAGTCATAAGCAGAACTGAAGTGTTGGTTGAAAAGCAAAAACATCTGTGACTTCAAGGTGATTGAGATACATTGTATTCGGCAGAAATTTTCTCGGTTTCAATGTACGGAGGAAACAAATTTTATTTCTAGAATTGCGTTCTAACTGATTTAATTCCGCAAAGCAATATTATAAAGATTCATTTGTTCTCACAACAGTAACTTTAAAAATCGAAGATTTTCAATGATTCTGAATTACATCTTATACTACATATATGTGCCCGTGCCTAGATGTATCTGCAATACATTTATATAAATTTTTTATACAAGCTTATTGAAACTGCTTCAACATTCTTTACCTTTATATCGTGATTCTAATGATACTATCCTAGTCATTTTACCCCAGTCATTTCTCCGAATGAAATATCTTCTCTTCAGTTTCCATAACTTTTCTTATATGAAAGATGCAATCATATTTATTTCCAGGCTTTCGAAAATATTCACTACAACAGACAAAGTTTATATTAGAATTTTACCTCGTTATACAGTATTCATCCATATTTGATTAGTCTCAATACTTCATGCCAGCTTCTCGTGTCCTGTTATTTAATGCTCAACTTCTTCTAATTTTTGTTGATAGTTTATTTCTGTTATCATTATGAGATGCTCAAACTATAGAAGGTTTCCGAAAGCATGATCCTAGTTGCTTCAGTTGTGGTCCGAATTCAATGTTAGTCCTTTTATACTGAAACATTTAATTTAATTCCCGATTCCAGTCAAAATGCCCTGTAAATAGTAAATCCTATGAAACATGAGAGTAAACTAAATATTAAATTGAAAAATTCACAATATTGAATAAACTTAATGATGTGATCGAACTACAATCTAAAAATGTACATAACTAAAATTGAAATTTTCATTTTCATTTTAATGGTTTATGAAAAATACAACACAGTTTTCCATTGGTGTGGTGCAAGCTACATTATTGATTAAGGCAAATATGAACGAATAATTCAATTTCAGTTATATAAAATCGATGCAGCTTTAATTCATATATAGAACTGAACATAAACAAGGCTTTCCAAACTGAAACTTACCAGCTCTTACGTTATGAATATCCAGCTCAGCCCTTTTCGCACGAGGTGCATGTAAATGAAGTCTTAGCTGCAATTCATTTTTCAGTTCTTCTCCTTTTGCGGTTACTATACTCCTGGCGCGCTCCTGTGATTCCTCTTTCCATTGCATAAGATGTTGAAGAAATTCCTGGCGAAGACTAAATGCAAACCTTAAAATCCCAGCATTGCAAAGAGGACAAAATATAACAAAATAGCAAACTTCAAAGTACAATTCCATAAAATTTGATAAGAAAAACTCACAAATTATTACCTTTTACATTACATATACATCCAAAACAAATGCGTGAATCTTGAAGTTAAAATGAATTAGAGAAAAAACCGAAGAGAAGCAATCGTTATCAGATATTTTTAATCTGGGTGGAGCAAAATTTGACTGCTAGACAAAACTTACCTTTTGTAGTATAGTTGGCTGCAAAAAAAATGAGACTGAACACCTATTTTTTCACACTTTGTGGAAACGTATTGAGACGTTTTAGAGGAAAACTATAAAAATAAAAGACAACGAGAATTTTGTGAACTTTAAAATGGTCAAACAAAAAAGTTAATTAATTAAACTGGTGCTTCGTAATTATTTGAAAACTCTTACCAAACAAATTGTTTTGCTTTGCAAAGTTTCTACTTGATTTCTTCGGAATGGAAACGTTGAAACAGCTTGAAAACGCCGCGACATCGCAAATTTCTCGATCAACTTATTTTCGAAAGCTGAAAAAAATTCGACAAGGAGAATCTCTCAAAAGAAGAAAAGGAAGTGGACGCCCTCGAAAAATTATTGGAAAATTCATTCAGAAAACAGTCGCAATTGCTCTCAAAAATCCCTATATTTCTGGGAAAAAAATTGCAAACCGACTTCAAACTGAAGCCGACATCTCTGTGCATGAAACCACAGTTCAGAGAACACTGAAAAAAAGTGGAGTTACAAAAATTGGCAGAAAAAATCGACTTCTGATTACAAAAGAACATCAAGAAAAAAGATAAATTTCGTGAAATATTGGAAAGACTACACTTTTGAAGATGTTTGGATAACTGATGAGTGCGTATTTCAACTACACAGAAACAAAGTACAAGTGTGGTCGTCAAAGAAATGTCCAAGACCAACAAAAGCGGTTCCAAAGTTCGACCAAAAAATTATGGTTTGGGGAGCACTTTCCTATCGTGGGTTTTATTTGAAAATTTTAGACGGAAAAGCCACAATCGACAGTCAAAGATATTGCCAAATTATAGCTGAATGTATGCCTTATACTGATGCTTTATATGATGATGGATGGATACTCCAACAGGACGGAGCAACCCCGCACACGTCAACAAAGACAAAAAATTGGTTTTCTGAAAATAATATCCAGTTTTTGCAATGGCCACCAAGTTCTGCTGATCTTTCTCCAATCGAAAACGTGTGGCAGATATTGAAAAATGACGTTGAGAAGAAAAATCCGAAAAATATATCCGATTTAAAAGAAAAAATCCAAGAAAGTCAACACATTTTGACATCTGAAATGAAGTCCAATTTAATGAAATCAGTTTCAGTTCGTTTGAATGAAGTTATTTCTACAGGAGGAAAACAAATTAGACTTTGATGCTTTTTACTTATAGTCCTTTTATGTATCTTTAAAATCTTACCTTTCTTGAGTTGTTACGTTCAGTAGTTCAAAAGTAATATGCCTTTTTTCTAGTCTCATTAGTTTTGCAGCCAACTATAATATGATATTTTTGGTTAAAATAGATTAGTATAAGAAAAACTGAATTTTGAGATAGTTTTCGAAATGTGGTTTTTGATAAGGCGAAGTGGTCCCACCTTAAATGGTCTTAGACCTTTAATATAACCGCGGTAATGATATTGTTATATTTGTGCAAAAGTGCATGTAATGCAAATAATAACAAATAATAACAAGACTTAGTAAATGCAAAAAACACTCCACAGTATGCTTTGAGAAAAGGAAACACTGAACTTAGAAAAGTATTATATTTCAACTAGTTATTACCACTTACAAAATCGAAATAGGAGTTCATTATACACTTTCAATTATTGCCACAAAAGTCGGAGCAAGACCTATTGCTCTTCAATCAAGATCCAAGGAGTCTATTGAAAGATATTAATTAGGTTTGAGAACATGGGTACTAGAAATGAGCGCAGTACAAGTTTTGCAAAAAAATTTCACCGCTAACCACCGCAATTTGCATTTTTTCACCGCAAAACTCCGCAATAAAGGAAATTTTACAACGGTATACAGCAACGAAGTCGAATTTTAACTTCTTAGGAGAAGATAGATATTTCAGAATTGTTTTTAGGGTTATCGATAATCCGTAGAAAAGCTTCAAAACAATTTCTTCGGCATTTTGTCAATTCTTCCAATTTTACTAGAGTAGTATCCAATTTTATTTGAAATATCTATGTAAAGATTTCTATTAATATTTTGTATGAGAAACCTATTAATTTTGCCACACAAAAACAGTTTTTTGAGAAATACTTAAAGATTTTAATTCTTTTTCAATACATATTTTCAAAATATAAATTCAAGTCCTGTTTATCATTAGGAATGATGAAAATTTAAAACTTGTTAAAAAATTGCAATTTTTAATGAAAAATCGTGAATCTTTTCAAGTACCTTAGCCACAGTAATCCACCTCATTACAAATTTGAACACGTTCACCAATAGTTTTGGCCATAGCTCAAGTCAAAATTATATAATATTTACACGTGACAAAGCAGATCTGTGTCCAATTATCTCAAGGCATATGTAGCGTATAAACATCCAAAACATAAGACATACGAAATCTCAAGTAGGGTAATTATAAAATAGACGTAGATCAAATAATTTTGATTTTATTGTATGTTTTCTGTCACACTGTCACCGTGCAAACACTAAATCATGACACATATATGTTTTTGACTGCAGTTATTTAATTATTATGGAAGCAAATAGCAGTAATTTCGACGTATTAAGTTAATAAAAAATTATTAATCATATATTTTTTAGTATTTTATGCTATTTTCACAATTGAAATTAATATTTTTTCAATTACATAAACATACTTATGCATTTTAGATAAATTTGCTAACAGGTAAATGACCTATAAATAAATGCTTTGATTTGCTAAAATCTTACCTACAAATGAATGATCGTATGAAATGCAACTTAATGGATGCTATCTCAAAGAAATCATTTTAATGGGATATCGCATATCCTGAATATAATGACAGAGATTTACGAAAGAAGACTTTCTCTGATATTGTGAAAGAACTAGAGATGAAGTGTAAATTATAATTAATTGTTATGATCTAAGGTAGGACCCGTGCTCGGCCCGTAGCCCATACCCATAAAAATAGGCCAGTTGGTTTGTCCATGCCCGTACCCTAAGCCTGTTAAGCTCGTAGCTAAATGTTATTTAACTAAAATAGTTTGACGCAACAAAATAACCTTGAAGTATGCTATTATTCATGCATACTTAAAAGGTCATAGCAACCCCCATGAAGTTTATATCTGCTGACAGCACTATAAAGTCATAATTAAACTCATACATATAATTGACAACACATCTTACAGTATTAAAATACTTTAAATGGAAAATACATGTACTGCTTGTATGTCTTCCCAAATTATGACAATTACTTTAATTCAATTACAACCATATGAACGTCATCTGAAGTCAACAACTTATGCGTCTCAGTCTAGGTTCTAATATAATGCACATGAGTACTAGATTTCATCAATGCTCGGACATATGATGACAATAAAATAGAGCTATTTAGACTTGATGAAAACAATTAATTTTAAGTGATTTTGAGTGATTTTGTGCAATATTTTATGTGCTATTCTGTAATTTAGGCTATAAATCTCCATTAAGTTCAATGTTACAAGAAATACATATACTGACTTGTTAATTAACCGAAATTAGATCGGCTCGTTTTAATTTTGAGTATTCAGCTCATCTCGTCACATAAAATCTTACAATGAGGCTTGTTTCAGCTCGATATTTTTTAAAAATGTTGTGCTCTCAGAATTTTTACATAGGTCTTCCTATTATTTAATAAACATTTCTAAAATAAAATTATAAGAAATGCATTTTGAATGAAAAGTAAAAAAAATCTGCATAATCAAATTTACAAGCAGTACTATAAATTTGCTTTGATAAAAATGGCTCGTTGTATATCCAATACTGTGCTCAAGCTCGGCTCGTTGACAAGTCTCCGGTACATAGATATATAGAATTGATAATTGATGTATAGAACATTCTTATAACTAGTAATAAACTTCAAGCAAATGATTTCAATAACTAAGTTATTTGAACAACAACAACAACAAATTATCATACTAAGTTCAGAGCCCGTATTTCCGGTTCGAACCGTAGTATAGAAGCCCGTGCTCGTATTCCTTTGTCCGTGCTCGGTTCGAGCCCTACCCAAGGTTATGATGTAACAATATCATTTCAATAATCTAATCTATTATAAATTGTTAGCTTGCGTTTAGTTTATTAATAATTTATCTAAAATGCATAAGTAACGTTTAAATATGCATATGTAATTGAAAAATATTATTTTCAATTGAAAATCGGATAAAATACTAAAAAGTATATGATTAAGTTTTTTATTAATTTCATTCGACGAAATTACTACTATTTTGCTTCCATAATAATTAAATAAGCTCAGTAAAAAACATGTCTCATGATGTAGCGTTTAAACGGTGGCAGCAAAACAGAAGACATACATAAAATAACATCAAAATTATTTGATCTACATCTATTTTATAATTACCCTACTTGAGAGTTCGTATGTCTTATGTTTTGGGTGCTTACACACTACATATGTCTCGAGATAATTAGAGACAGATCTGTCTTATGTCACGTGTAAACCGGGTATTAGTGAAAATTGTTTGAAAACACTTTATTCTTTACGAAGGAATTATGCAGTTTAGTTTAAGGTTAAATTTAATTTCCAATACTACTGGAATATATTGCAATTTTATTGTACATGTAAATAGATTCTTGGTCAATAAATGTATTGCAATTGCATTGCAATTTACCATTGACAAAACATTGGCACGACTCTCATCAATGATAACCTCGGTCACTCTCGCACCATTTCCCTAGTGATTGGGTCACATTACAAGCGAAATTTATCTTAATATTTAGCATATGTATTATTTCTTTTGCAGTTATCCTGATAATGCTGAATTTGAATAAATGTACAGATCCAGAATGTCTTAGTGGGGGTATTAATGCGGACTTGGCTAAGAAAAGGAGGAAACACAAACATTTTCAACTACAGTCATAACATAAGAATAGCATGCTAACGAATTTTTAATAGAACTAGAATACATGAACCAGACACTAAAACAAGTTTAGGCATTTGAAAGTGCCAAATATGCTTTTCAGCTATCTTATGCCATTTAAATCATGATAAACGGCATGAATTGGCATTAAATGACTAATGAAAACATCGAAATAGGGAAATTATTAAAACCAAAACTATGATTTCAACTTAATATAAGACAGCTTGTAATGCCAAATTTATACTTTTTAGTACACCAGTTTCCATTCTAGTACACATTATATTTAATGTATTAAATCAGCTGTTAAAAACTTTCAAATTACAGAACTAATGGCTTTTATGATATCTATGCGCATCAGTGGCGAAGGAACGAATTTTGGTTAGGGCAATTTTCTTTTTTGTAACATTTTGGAAGACACTCTGATATTGAGCTTCCGGATGTTTTAGACGTCACAGCTTATTTGATACTCTAACTTTTATTCAGTAAGAAATATATAAACTCTAAAAACATTTATTACCCAGTATATTAACTAACTAAGAAACTTTTCATGTTTAAAATCTTGAGAGGTTATTTTTGAACAAACACAAACTTTGTGATTTCCGCATGAGTTTCAAAAAATTGCATGCTGACAAGATTCTTACACTTTTTTAACAGAATTCATATAACCAGGGGGAAACGCAAATGAATCCAAAACTCCATCATTGTAAGGTGTACTCTGTGAAGCAAACGTAACTTCTGAACAGAGCCCTGGATGCTTCTCGTCTTCATTTTTAGATGCGGAAGTAGACCTTCCAGCTAAAGAAAAAAAGCTAACAACGACAATAAACTGTTTCTTGCATTGTGCTTTTTACTTTATGTTATTATTAGTTGGAGATGAGCAAAACTGAATATTAGCTATGGATGAAGTATTAATATTCAAGCTAAAAGACTTAAAATCAAGCAATTTTGCAAAAGGAAATGTGCTTAACAGTTAACGATGCATCATTTAGACCACATTATTATTAAATTTTGCAACGCTCACGCTCACCCGTTTTCTAATAGCTGAATTGAATTCAAAAATTGAAATACCATAAATATGTTGCCTTACTATTGAAATGCCAAAAAATTGTTGATTGAATCATAAATAAAGTTCATACGTTGTTTTTATTCATTTACAGTGTTAAATGACACTAAATGTNAATTTCAGTTTATCAAGCAAAATTGTAAATCCAAAAATATATTAAACTTTTTTGAAATTTTTTAATGTAGAAAGAATTCTAATTTCGAGGGATTTTGACAATTTTTTATTTAACTGCTTTGCAATGCATATGGAAAAATTCTTTACTTATTGAACAATAGGTCATAGATTGCAACTTAATTTTTTAACAAATATTACAACAAAACAGAATATATTCCACTGACGTGAACTAGTAAAATGAATTATATTGTATTTTCCGACTTGCTATTTACAAAATTGTAATACAGTATAATATGATTCACAACTACCTTCATAAGTTTTTTATTTCTCAAAATTTTGTAGTTTTCTCTGAGTGCATTGACATAGGCCTTTGCGGAAGCATGCATTTAAATTTATTTTTCTCAATGTTAAAAAATATTTTTGGTTGGAAATATTTATTGATCCAAACTTAGAATAAAAAATTTATATAATAAAACAGAATATATTCAAATGAGGTCAAAGATAGAAGTTTAAAGTACGCCATTACCATGCCAGATAAGCCTGTCAATGTGCAAGCCAATGTCAAAATTTGAAAGTGTAACAGCCTACGACTATTCATCTACGAAACTCATCTATAAAGTAATGAAATNACATACATATATATATAAATTACATATATATAAATTATATATGCTATATATATATAATTTTTTTCAATGTAAGAGAAACAAAATACAAAATAAAGACTAATAAACATTGGTATTATCATATGTCTACAGTAAATGCTGAATATGTGAATCATTCTGCTCTAAAATAACTTCACAGTGGAATGTAAACTTCATCAATACTTATTGATTGGATCTCTGCTTTGCGGATCGATGCTTTTCGCAATAGCTGTATGAGAATCTTGATATGCCCAACTGACACAGTTCAGCACAAAAAAACAAATGGAGTCCCAGCTTAACTGCACATCATACAAACACTTCGAGCAAATAAAATGATATCAATACAACTTTTCAAAATGATGGTGTTCCCACCTCCCTTTTCATAATTGTTTTCAAATAATTTTCATGAAGATCATGTTATTTGGAGTGGATTTGTACTCCTTTTACTCCAGATTCTCTAGATTTTTACATGTTTAAACCCCAGTCATTGAAGCTTTGAGAAAAAATCAAGAGAGATTCAATTAATAAGAATTGATGAAATCTTGAGAGCAGTGGGAAAACTTACCTCATCTTATCTTGGAGGGATTTATTGTAGAAATATTATAATTCCTATGTGTATCTGTCGTTATGGTGTATTTTGTTACATTTAATTTGAACAATTCATATCTGTTTTTTGTCGAGGGAAAGGGGGACAAGTCTTCCCATGGCCACGTCATTGGTCTACAGATTTAATCTTTTACTGGAAACGAAGTCCTTTTTATCACATGAGGATACCACCCTGTTTGTAAGACCTTTTAAAATAGGTCTCTTAGATTAATTCAATTTAAACAATATGGAACGTCATTGAAGTTCACAACTTACGATTCTTATGTTAAAAAATAATGTACATAAGTGCGATAATTTTATCAACACAGTATCAAAAGAGGTCAATGGTATTGTGGGTTTAGTGTAATATTTTATGCGCTAATTTGTAATTTCTGCGGAAATCTACATGAAGTTTAGTCTTTCATGAAATACATATTCAGAAACCGATGTATAGAATAGAAAGAAAATTCCTATTACTTAATAGGTTTAATGTAATTCAAACAAATGGATTTAAAAATTAGCATCTTCAAACAACGACAAGCAATCATGCTCCATTTAAAGCCCGTATACCGGATCCGTGCCCGTACTAGAGAAGCCCGTACCTGTACGCCTTTGTTCATTTCCGACAAGGGCCCTATCCTAGGTTATAAAGATGAACAACATGTCAATCACTAAATTAATTCAAAGACCTCGGAAATATTAAATGAACATAATTGATTCAGAGTCAATTGGTATGAAAATCAAAATTCATTCGACCAATTTTTTAGTGAGGGGGACAGCGGGGTGGCCATTATATCTCGAGCGGGGCCTTGGCCCCCCTGGACTCCCCGTCTGTACCCGACTGCTTATGATTTAAAGAAAGCAATTTTCTATCTTAACAGAGGAATAAAATTTACCCCAACCTGCCCTCTAAGGTAGAGTTCAGACATACAGCTTTGTTTTTTTTCCGAATTTTATAAGTTTATCCTCGAAATTTGTAAGTGCGAACACAAAGAAACTTTGTTGTTATCAACGTTTCAAAGATAAATCCATTTTACTTTGGCTGACAACTTTTTGTGAGATAATGGGGTTGACAACAAATTTTCACATGTAAACGCGAAGAAACCTTTTTGTGAACTTTTCAAAATATATTCGGAGTGTTATGACTTAAAGAGTATAGTAATGATTGCTTTGATAATATAGAAGATAAATAAAATACGGAAAACCCTGATGACAAAAAGAAACGCGCGTTTAAATGTATTGTCAACCATTAGAGGTGAGTATAGTTACTATCGTTTTGGTAAATAAATGAAATCATTTTACTTAGAATAATCAGAACAAGGCTAGATTGGTTTAGAAAATTTTAATTGAATATAAAAAAGCTGTGAACAAAGTTTAAGGTCTGAACGCATAAATTAAAAAATTCTAAACTAAACGCAGCCTTCATGTGCACATTTATAATTCGACCTATACATTTTATAAACGTACAGCTCTGACAGCAACAAAACAGGTAACTAATGAAATGTACATACATACTTCAGTACAAGAGCCAGCAGCATTTAATTTTGCATCAAGTCTGAATTCTATATCCTTACTTCAAAGAAAAATGAGTTTTTAAATTTAATGTATGTAAAATTAATTTTCTTTTTATAAATTCTAGTTTTAAAGTAATAAACCTAATAAAATAATTTGTCAAATGTATACTTATATTATTTATTCTGGGTACTATTTGCGCACATAAAAATATTTTTCTTAATTAAAAAGTAGGGGTAGCATTGGCATACACAGGGTGACATGTTTGGTTCTCAAACCCATTACGGATCACTCAATTGTTGCGATAGCGAGATGCTGTCCATCAGAAAATCGTAAGGATTAATAGCAAGGGTACTTAACCCTATTTTACCTTGGGGCCCGATTTGACCTCCTCCATATTTTTAGATGTAACTTAGATAACGTATTTTTAAAATAAACAATCCTTCTATGACTTTTTTCTTTAACTTGTTCTGCAACTACTTTTGACGCAAAAATTATGCAGATAGGCTTAAGAGTTACAAAGTTATAGATTTTTTTAAAAAAGTCCATGAGAAACTGACATTTCTTCAGTTTTGAAAATAACAATTTTGTATGTAGAGGCTATAAATTGAAACCAATGCATAATTTTTAATGCAAAATTACAATTAAATGTCTTCGATGTTTTATTTGCATTATAGGCTTTTCTCTTGATTCCTATTTAGTAATATTTTTAACATTTTGTGTGAATAATGACAAAAATAAGAAAATTTAATACATAACCTAATTAATATGCGCATAATTTGCATATTAATTATCGTATCACAAAAAGCTTGCTGACATGTCAAAGTATCTCCACAACAAATTTGGTGTTGATCAAATGTATCGTTTCCGAGATCTTAATAGGGGCAAATCGGCCCCCTCAGGAATAACTGCTATAAAAAAGCACTGGTAAAATAGGATTATAGAGGTAGTTTTGGTCAATATTATGACATGCATAACAAAATGACTTAACCTTTATCACTGGACTGTTCATCCTCTATAATTCCATCTACACCTGCAACAGCGATGATATAAAAAGAAGTGCCAGCAGCAGTTAAAAGAAGTTCTCTTTTCTTACGAGTCTTTTCATCTTCTGGAGAAGCACGCACTTGTGGTTTGGTCTAAGACAACATAAATTAAGCACTTTACTAAAAAATAGAAAAAACATAACTAATCAAACTAATGCAATGGCAACAAATCACTATGATATTAAACGTGTTAAAGAGGTGTGCAGGTTAAAATTGATTTTAAGAATACAAACGAAAATCGAGCTATTACAAACCTTTTCAGGACTGTCTTCCTTTAACGATTCATTGGCTTGCTAATAAATTAAAAAATTTAATTTATTGCTAAGAAATAAAGTTCTAACACTAGTAAATATTCAAGTATTCCAATTAATAATCAAATATACAAATACAACAGCCTGTTCAATGAACTACATTAAATATATACAATGAAAATTCTTTCTTCTATATATACTAAGTGGCTATTAACAAAACGCATTCTACAAAATATATATATATATATATATATATATATATACATA
>CABFPE010000344.1:203645-250057 GCA_900660155.1 Hofstenia miamia | reverse complement strand
TATATATATATATATATATATATATATATTTATATACATTGACAAATTTGTACAAATTAGAAAATATCACAATAATAAAGCAAATTTTAAGAAATAGTTGTACAATGAGCGCACGGAAAAGCTGATGTTGTCAAAAAGATTTTACATAAATAAATATAAAAATTTAACTTAAAATATAGAATTTAACATAAATACAATTATCATTAATTTAAAGTTATCATACCTTAGATAAAAGGTTTTGACAATCGACACGCGCTGCAAACACAAGATATAAACAACGCTTAAATTGGCTGGATGCTATACGTGTTTTCTGGCAGAAAACATGTTATTAAATTTTTGTGCAGCTGGTTATGTTTCGAGAATTCACGTCTCTGACACTGCTAATTTCTTAATAATATTTTAAAGTTTATATAAATGTAAATAAGCGTGTAGTAATTTTAGCCAATCACAGAGTGCTGTATTATACATCACTTACAACATACGGATGAATACAGCAATGCTGTAGCCCATCACCCAGCTTTGGATATCAACTATGAACAATGTCATTAACATATTCTATGAAATATATGTATTTTATATAATTTTGAATGAATTTGTCAGGTAAATATTTTGATATGCGTATTGAAAAGAATATAGTTTGATAGATGAACTACTCGACAGAAATAACCATATATCTGCAATTAGGAAAAGCGTTAGGTCTAATCAATTTTTAGAATAAGTAGTAAGTTCTTTAGTACTTATCAACATATTTAAACAATTTGCAGCCTACATTTGTTATAATCAATATTATGATTTTTTTTTAAATTTTGAGTAAAAAACACCAACAGACACAATTCAATAAACTTTATTTCATTTATATTGAAACATTTACAAAAATCCAATATTGAAGTATTTAAAATATTAATATTATTTTCTCAAAGACAATATAAATATTCTTTTACTATTTTAGAAAAATGCAAGACAAAGAAATTTTGTTTTCTACGCTACATGTTAATCACAATAAAATATTTGTAAAAATGTTTTTTGAAAATTTTGGCGACATGCTCTAGAACTTAATTTTCTGTGCATTTTACAAGTAATAATACACCCTCAGAAAACATGGACTTTTAAATTGATCTTCTGCCTACTCAAATAAAACCTGTTACGTCGAATTAATAATTTGTTATGCAGCACAGACAAGAAATGTAATAGTCACATTAAACATAAAAATCAGCTTCGAATAATACAAAATTTTACAATTTAGCAAAAATAATGAAAGACCTACAATTTTTTCATCAACAGCACGGGCTGATTTTGGGACTGCCGATTTCGAAGATGAATCTGTCTTGGAATTGCCTGACTTGCTTTTTTTCTAGGCATAAATATAATAAACATTCTATTTATTTAAAGAAAATGTCTCCAGAAATGTGGTTTTTAAAAAACGATATGCACAAGTAGTGACATATATGAACAATATATTCTAATCTATTTTATGATTTTAAAAATTGACTCAAATCGACAGGAATCAAGTTTTTTTGTAGTGAGGCATAAAACAAAAGAAAAGATGACTTTATTCAAAACGATCAATTCACACTACCATTTTTGGCCAAATTAACCAATACTTGAGTTAATTCTTTGCAAAAGTTGAATTGTTTTTTATAATATTTGTAAGGAATTGATTAATTTAGTACAACTAACCTCAGTTGGTTTATGAGCAACGCAAAAATATTTACACAAGGCAGAGTCATATTTATCAAACTCGGTCTGCACCATTGACGGATATTTCTTTACAATCTTCTCTTGCTGAACGCGGAATTCTTCATAGCCAGCCTTAATCTTATCTAAAACATCTAAAACCTGCTTTAATAAAGTTTTTAAGGCTTGTTGAGTTGATTCCTGCCGCATTTTATCCATTAGAATGTCCAAATTCGCCTCTCTATCCTAAAAGTATTGAAATAAATAATATAGACAACATAAAACTTTAAACATCCAAAGCCCAAAGTGAAAAGAAAAACGTTTCATAAATGTACCTGGTTAAGTACATCGTGCTTATTGCGAGTGATATCAAGGTTTTCTTGCATTATTCGTTCTTGGTTAGCAAGCCCAATTTCATGCTGGTCCCAAATGTAAGCCAAACCTTGAGAAAATTTGAATAAAGACTTCATTTCATCAATTTGTCTTTGACTTTGCTTTTCCATTGACAACTAAATGAAGAAATTTAAGAAATTTAGAATGAACAAAAGATAAAAAAATTTTTAAAACATTTGCAAATTATGTTCTACTTACATCCAGCTGTTGAAGCTCTTCTTCGAATATTTTTTGCTTTTCGCCAACAAGATTAAGAAAATTTTTTAAAATTAATTGCTGAATCTCATCAGGCGAACAGATCATATTTGCGAGAAGGTATTGCTAATAACATTTTGTTAAGAGATATGAACCATAAGACTTGCGTACCTTATACTCATCTACTTTATCCATGCATTTTTGACATATTTTTTCAAACTCACGATGTAATTTTGTTAGATACTGCTCTTGATTAGATGCTAAAATGATAAATAACAATATCCAATATTATATAGACATTAAATCAAAAAACCACACTTTTTCACAAAACTAAATTTATAGTCAGTTAGAACTGCAGTTAATAAACAATAAAACAGAGTCACGTTTATTCCAAAATGGATATTCGCAAAAAACTATTTTTATTTAATAAAAATTAAAGTGGTTTACCTTGTTTATTTGAAAATACTCACTTTGCCCATCAAAATATTCACTCAAAAGACATTATATGACGAAACCGAGCCTAATCCCATTGTTGGAAAAAGTGGGTTTACTTCATATTGCATGGAGCTGACGAATAAAATTCAAAAGAAGTAAGTGCAAAAGCAAACTTGTAAATACAGTATTTCTTCACCAACCTTGCATTAATATCCCGCTGATTTCAGGTAATAGATATATTAAACTCCATTGCCTGTATTACACATGGCCAAATAAATTGTTTTACTTAAAATATTTCATTGCTTTAATACACAATTTATTAAAGCAAAAAACAAGTTTCATGTGAAAGATTTCTCCGACATCATCGTAAAATAAGATTTGATAACGAAAGTTTTGCATCGCTATATTAGTTACAGTATATTACGTATTTGAGCACCGTAGAAGCACATAGCCAATAAGTGCTCTGCAGTCTACAGGCTACAAAATTCCCCGAACTAATAAACAGCGAGAAAAAGAACAGGTATTTTACCTTCCAAAAACCGAAGATCTATGTAAAAAGTGAATTAAATTTATTAATAAATGGAGTTGGGTCAAACACCAATCTGTAATTTCTTCTAAACATTTTCGAGACAAATATCTAAATGTTGGAAAGAATACATCACTTATTTATGTTTGATAAATTTACACTGCATACAAAGTTTTCTCAAATTTAATAAATTAATTGTTACATATTATTGTAACTGAAATACATAGAACCCTTTCATTTAAGAAAAAATTAGCTACAGAGCAAGGATAAATTTGCTGCAATATGTAGTGACTTATATTCCTCTTAGTTACGAAGTGCAACCTACTAAAATTTTATATATATATATATATATATATATATATATAAAATTTTAGTAGGTTGCACTTCGTAACTAAGAGGAATATAAGTCACTACATATTGCNATATATATATATATATATATATATATATATTCCATTATCAAATCAGCAAACATTGAAACTCCAAAAAGATTATTAAAAAGGATCATGTACAAAGTGATGAATTACAAGTTTGTCCAGTTGACAAAATTCTTAGTGGCATTGAAGATGATGATTTATGCTGGTTGGACTGGGAATGAACATATCCTATTTACTACTGTATTAAAATCATTCCCCTTACTGCAAAACAACAACAACAACAAAAAGACTTTTCACCTTTACGGCAGGAAAAAAATATAAAATTTAAAAATAAAATAACTTAACAATACTAAAAATATTAATAAGAGCAGGAAGAGCGAGCATTTAAACTATATAAGAATTCAAGCCAGGAAGAAATTGAAGAATGCCCTATATAATTTCATAGGTTAGATATTGTCATAAAAGCTTTTGGCACAGCTAATAGTTCAGTAAATTGAAGCGCTTTGTTATTCTTTTGAAAAAATATAGGTATATCATTCCCTCAACAATTTGTAAAAGATTCATCTAAATATGAATGCAAGAAATTACTCCTGCTATGACTTTAAGCACTTGCTTTAAATATTAGAAACAATATTTTTAATGCAAATCAGTCATTTTTGCAAAGTCTGGCTTTGAACCATTTGAAAATAAATTTGAACATGTTATTATTTGTCGGGATTACATTCATTACATCTATGACGAAGGAAGAAATGAAAACTTTGCTTATAAAACTGTGAGAGACTTGACTTATAAAATACTGCATTTGGGTGAAAGAAAACGCAATGCTAAATTGGCATAAGAAATTTTTTATGAAAAAAAATTTATTTGAAGTTTTACCAATTTGTCGAGCTAAGTGAAGCATATTGTTGTGCCAAGTGTTTGTCAGTCCTTTTGAAGCATGAGGCGGTTTTAATTGTTGTCTTAATTCATCACATAGTTGCAGTCTTTTTTGATTGAATTCACGCTGTTGCTGGATAAATTCCTTCACGATAATGTTTAGCTGATCAGTGTTAATGATTTCGTCACTTTCCATGAAGTCGTGGAATTCACTAATGACTACTTCTTGTTTCATATGCCTCCAGTCGTTTAGTTTATGGCACCAAATATCTCTATAAGACTTTAACTGTTCAGAAGTAATCTTCGATAAATGACCTTGAAGATCGGCATAACATTTTTTATTGGATATCAATACCAAATTGTGCATCTAAATACGAAAAATTGGATTTCGATATTTTTCATAATGATAAACAATTAACTAAGAGAATAACGGAGAATTTTTTTGTAAGAACTTAATGAATGCCTTTAACGATGCTGAAATATAATGCATAAGAATAATATTATGTCGCCTTTATAGTTATAATAATAATTTATACAGATAAATATAAATACATGTTTGTGCTTGATTTCTAACTGAAAGAGACAACCATATACAAACTACCTGCAGTTCTTTCTCCATCATCGTTTTCACGTGAGGAGGGAGGCGATGAGCAATTCGCTCCAAAATCTGAGCATACTTTTTCAATATTTGAAAAATTTCCGATTTTCGTGATTCCTCTATTTCAGCTAAGGCTGACTTAAGCTTATTAACCTCAAGATGTCTACAATCGCAGTGGTTGACAATCAATCCCCACAGTTTGTAAAATTCATTGAAAGAAAATTTCGCGATTACCTAAATAAGCAAAATGCCAAAATTAATGCCAAATAATGAATATGTTAACAAGATTCCACTTAAAGCAATACTCGAATTGAATACCTTACATAAATAGTAATAATTAGCGTTAGTAAGCAATTCACTCATAAAGTTATGGGCTAATAGACACGAAATTTTTAACTACTAAAAAATCGTTTTAATACAACTGCTAACCTAAAGAAGAATCCATTAAATTGATCAAATTATTACCTCCAAATCATATATTACAAAAAATTTCAAATAAAAGTTTCACAACATAAACAATGAAAATATGCGCACGAAATTAAGCATGAGTCTGATATTAGTTAAATTATTTTTTTGTAATTAACTACAGTAACTATTATAACTCGCTTCAATGCTGAAAATTGTCTAATGGTTTTGGAAGCTTTACAAATATCGTATCCTTGTTTTTAAGAAATAGTGAAGGAGATTGGCACAGGTGGTAAGGAATAATAATATTATTGGAAAGATGAACTGAGGTACTTCCAATGTAAATCTTAAATTTCTTAGAATTAAAAAGATTTGATGCCACCTGGGACAATTAGAGGGGGAATCCAGTTACCCCTGTTTCTTACTACGTAATATATTCTATATTTCTTAGCTCTCTTACAATGGATATATGCAATTTCTTTAAATCATCGAGTGATGAATCAACCAATAATAATGACAATTTCTCCCAGTCACCATCACCAACACGCCAATGCTTAGGCAGCAACACGAACCTTACCAAATATTGTGAATTTTCAATTGGGGTTATGCTTCGATCCTGTCGTAGAGAAAATACAAACTTCTTTCATATTCTGTCTCAACAGATTATTTATTTTGTATTCTATAAGTGCTACTTCCAAATTCAAGTCACCGTGTGGCAAAAGAGATGTTAATAGAAAAATATTTAAACTGAAAAACTGTGACAAAAATATGAAAGTCATGCATCAATTGAGTATCATTTGAACTTATTGATACAATTAAAGGAATTTGTAAAATTAATACCCTACTTTTAGGTTTATATATTTTAACTATCATATAAATACATGTATAAGCTAACTAAGCCAACTAAAGCATTCACAATTAAAATTCACAGGAAAAATATTATCTTATAGTGCTAATTCCCAATTTTTAGTTTGCTTTTCAGTGAACAGCAGTTTTGCAAAAGCTAAAAAAATATGTTTGTATGATAATGTACGAATACTATTATGTTCATAATAGTGATCACTATTACAAAGATTTAAAGAATTTTCGAAAAAGAGAATAAGTTCAAATCGAGGTATCTTATGTACAGTTTTTTCACTACAATCTAAATCTCTATAAAGAACATGTATATTAACAAATTGATACACAGATTCTAAATAATGAGTAAAAATATCAAATTTAATAGCATTTTTTTTCTCTCAGAATGCAATTTTTAGTGATATTAGGAATTTTTAATAGAATAAAAATAAAAAATGTTATCTTCGTATATTTAGTATATTGTACATTTAACAAAACTTCTACCTCATCATCTTGTAACTGTGCTAGTATTTTGTCTAACTCTTCTTGCTGCAATTCTAGTAATTCGAATGACTGCTGACAAACGATAGATACCATTGGTTCATACCGCTAAACAATTATGAAAACCAGTTATCTGAATAAACCGAAGCAAATATGGTAGGGTTATTGAATGAAATTTTACAAATATGTAAATTAATTAGCAAGCACCTACCGAACCCACGTCACTCAGTTCATTACACAAATCTTCAAGAGCAGTATCATGGCGAGCAACGCGACTTTTCTCTAACTTGGAAATAATCCCACGTGTTCTGCAGTTAATTTCAGAAGATTCAACAACATCAGGCAACGCCTCTACTTCTGTTTCTTGTTCATCATCTATCCTCGTTATTTTCTCAGGGCGCTCTAATTCCTCGTGACTATAAAAATATATATTAAATAACTTAAAATGCCTTAAAATCTGCAACATTATAATTTTAAAAGACAAAAGCAAAAATAGTACTAAGACAAAGCAGCAAAACATAAACTAGATGTTTGGATGAAACTAACCTCGTGCCGAAACGAATGCCTTGAAACTTATGCGTGCGTACATATTTCGGATACCCAGACGATTCATTATGTTAAATACTGGCGGAATAAAGATATTCCGCCATTCAGGTTTACAGCACTAGTTAAAATTCAATTCTCTAAATTATTATTCTTATGCTACAAAAATTTCATTTGCAGTCTAACCTTGTTTCTAATAAGAAACTCTAGTTTTTAAATTGCTCAACTTAGAAATAATTTCTTATGAGAGAAAAGGAGAAGATTTCCAACATGTCGTCAAAACTCTTGATTTATCACAATTTCATTACAAATAAATCGAATGATCTTCACAGTGTGCGTAATTGATACCTAAATGATGGAAAAAGTCTAAAACGTGCGTTTTACGTTTATTCCCGGAAGCATGCTTTCTAGTGTGAATGTTTGACGTTATCACTATATTTTAGGCACATCATGAAAAGTATTATAATAACATCTTACTGGACTAAAACAGGATTTTCTGTATGCCAGTCATTTGATTTCGCATTAGCCCAAGTCTTTTGTCTTTCATTTAGAATGCCATGGTTATTTAAATTTCTAACTGCTCGTACGTCTGAAAATGCACGATCAATATCATTGCGACGCGATTTAGTTTCCTCTAAATCTTTAACTAACTGCACCTAATAAAATATCACGGGTAACGCATATCAAAAATATAATAATATACACGCATATCTAAAAACAATTAAAGCATTAAACTATTATTAAAAGTAAGACAATGTCGAAATTCATGAAATGAATGGAGTTCAAGCAAAGTTAGGGGCGAACAAAATTGCCAACTGTGTCTACATTAATCTTCGTAATCCCATAAAAAACTCCTACATCATAACTGGTTGCAAATACCTTAGGCTAAGTACGAGGGGCGTTCAATAAGTAATGGCAACTGGTTCATAGAATTTTTATTCACGAATAAAACAACACAATGACATTCAAAGTCCTTCAAAATACTCCCCTCGCACCTCCACGCAGCGTCGGTGTCTTCGTATCCATGCTTGGAACATTTCTGCGTACTCCGGAAGAGGGATACTCTTCAGCTCCTGATTTATCCTCCTAGCCAAATCTTGTTCTCTCGAAAAATTGCACCCAGCCATGCGTTCGGTGAGTTTTGGAAACGCCCAGAAATCGCACGGGGCAAGATCTGGGCTGTAGGGTGGGTGCGCCACTGGTTTCAGTCGGTTTTCGGTGATGAAATCCCTCGTTTTGGCAGCTGTGTGGCTTGAGGCATTGTCATGGTGGATGTGGATGCGACCATCTCGAAGTCTTTGTGGCCTCGTGGCGGCGACGCTCTGCAGAACTCGAGGCAGGACTTGTTCAGTATAGAAGCCAGCATTCACATTCTGTCCTTTGGGCACCATAACCACCTCCACGGGACCATTGATGGAGAGAAAAACCACAAACATCTGCTTCCGGGATCTGAACCCCGAGCGCAGAACCGTTGGTCGAGGGTCTTCAGGGCTCAACCATTCCTTGTTCTGATGCTTGTGGGGCACTTGAAAGTAATAAAACCACTTCTCGTCCCCAGTGACGATATCGGAGAGTCTTCGGTTGCTTTGTCCAGCGAATTGTTCCAGGAATTCTCGCGAACATCTCACCCTCTCCTGTTTTTGCTCCTGGGACAGCATGTGTGGCACCCATCTTGCACAGATCTTCCGCAGCTGCAGGTGTTCATGGAGAATCGTGGAAACACTTCCAACAGATATGCCACATTCTTCACTGAGTAGAGCAACCGTGATATTTCGATCGTCGTCCACTAAGGCCTTGACTTGGGCAATTTTCTCCTTGGTCATGACCTCCACAGGGCGCCCACTCCGAGGGTCGTCTTCCAGGTGCTCCCTGCCAGCGCGAAAAGCCTCCACCCACCTGGCGACTGTGCGATATGAAGGAGCAGTATCCCCCAGTACCACAACCAAGTCCTGGGTAATCTTGGCCGCAGAGTCTCCGAGCTTGTGGCGCGCAAAAACGTAGAATCGCCAACCTTCCGGTGAAAAATCTGCCATTTCAGCCATACCAGAAAATATGACCGTCTTCAACGTCGAATAACTACTGACTCCAACGTACAAACTGCTAGATCTAGCGTGATTAGAACTGACTAATGATTGGTTAGTTATGTAAACAAAGCGTCATTACTCTACTCCGACTGCTACTGTTACGTAATCAGAAGTTGCCATTACTTATTGAACGCCCCTCGTAGTAATAAAGTTCGAAATGACCTAATTGATTAGTCATTGTTAGCCAAGAAATAGCATTGAGGAATGCTACTCAAAAGCAGAGATATTTTTTACAGAGACAAATTTTAAAACGAGTCATATTGAATTAGAGGACGAAAGTTGCATCAATGAATATAAAACATATTTATGATACAATAAATAATAAGCTGAAGAGAAAAATGAAAACGTTAAGATGAATGCATCATCAGCAAACCTGTAAAATGTATACTTTACTAGGTTTAAAGAAGATAAAGACAAAGATGACAAACTGGAGATACCAGTCGTCAAAGAAAATTCTCTAAACTGTTAGTGTGGAGCAAATACGGGAAAGATTAAGTGCAATTAATCTAAAAGTCTCTCAAATATACCTACATACGTATATAAAATTTTTTAATGAAATTCTGTATGTAATATATGCAAAGATCTTTAATAAGTGCATTGAAGAATTCTCGCGGAAATGGAAGAAAGCATTACTAACTGCACTGCCGAAAACTGCAAATGAAAATAAAATCTTTGCATAGAATTTAGTTTGTTTGTCCAATTACATTGCCACCAGATATCGCAAGAAAAATGGAAAAGTGTGTTGTTAAGGTATACCTGCAAAATATGAAGTACACCTTAGATTCATAGCAGTTCGTCTATAAAGAGAATATCGGGACAGTAGGTATATTATTATATACGATGCAATTCATATATACATGTCTAAATCTAACTGATACTTCAATTGTAAGAATGGTGTTCTTCGATTATTCCAGTGTATTCAATACAATTTTACAAAACAAAATAATGAATAACATAGGCAAATCATCATCTTGGTTTTGAGATTGCGTAAAAGAGTACATGAACACTTAGACACAAAGGATATGATATAACAAAAATAAATATACCGAAGAAATTAATCTAGTTGTTGATGTTCCCGAAGGTGGGCGTTTGAGTGGAGACTTATTCAACAACCAAACTAATGAAATATCAAATGAGAGATTAAATGCAGATAGGAACATCAAAGATAATAAAAAGTATTCTGATGACATGAGAGCAATCCGAAAAATCAGATATCAAGGTACTAAAGAATATAAAAGAACCATAGAGAAAAGATAGGAATCTAAAAATGAACAATTTGAAAATAAAACAATAAATTATTGCACACTCGAATATTAGAAAAGAGTGTCTCAAAAACATAATTATGGAGAATATTCCTTTTGGGAATAATGAAATAGAAACAGTAAAGACATTCAAATATCTTGGTCTATATATTGAATGACCCCTTTTGGGCTCCTCATGGTGATTATGTCCTTTTATCATTATATATCTTTCGCCAATATATATATATATATATATATATATATATATATTGGCGANGTTGGACAAGTTAATCGTGCATTCGTTGAGAAACATTGTCACAATTGAAAAACCAAACATGTGCTTTATAACGATATTCCACATTCAAAATCAAAGACAAGGTGCAAAATATCAATTCCAAAGGTTGATTCAGTACACTTCTAGAAGTCATTTGTATATACTGCATATACTTACGTTTTGTGCAAAACTTGCCCGCAGCTGCAATAGTAATTGTCATTTTCCTTCTTGCCAAGAACTTTTTTGTTTTGTACAGGAAATAAAGCGCGGACATGCATACATCATCTTTTAAAGAATATGATTAAGGTATTTCAGAAAAGCCAGAAAAGACCAATAAATGTTGAAAATGTCTTCCCGAAATACTATATATTAACAAGACATTTTCACAATCACATCAAGCAAATGTATTACATTCTTTCAAATTTGAATGAGGAAGCTAGCAATTCAGTTTTCTTCCGAAATGGAGTCTGCCCCTAAGGATGAGTAGTTAACTTAACAACATTGAACCAAGAATATTCTAGCATGTACAAATTTTTAAACTTTCTTGAATTAGCCAATATTTTGACTCATGACAACTGTTGCAGCGTTTTATAGTTCATAATTCAAAGTAATTATTTGCAAATATTTATTTTCTTTTTCTTGACCTTGTCAAAACGTATAACATGCGTGCAAATTTAGCATAATGCAGCAAGCAGAATGTTTTGCCAGATTCCATATTGAAAACTACTTCTTTCCAAGAAATCGTTTTCCATGAAACATGATTGAGGCCAGAAGCAAGTCAATTCTTGTTTTGATTTTTGACAGCATATTATGTAATTGAAGTTCAAACTGGTTACTAGTAGCTTGAACAACTATTTTCTAAAGAAACATTAAATCTGTAAATTCTGCTAGATTGAATAAAAAACGTTCGTGCCTGAAAAAAATTTACCAGCCCAAGCAAAGCTTAAGCATTTTTCAAGAATGGCATGTAGTGATTATCACTAAAGAGATTGTGGGATTTTTAAAAGAACAAGCCGTTTTTCCCAAATTTTCATACGCTTTTCTCTAAATTTGCAAATTGTTAGTGAGTGTGCACCCATGAAATGGTGAAAATTTGTACAAAATTGCATTAACTTAGGTATTTGAAAACACAAGTTATTTTATGATGAAAATTCCGATTTCTTAAAATTCATTAAAGTTATTCGCAGTAATTCAGACTCAGATAATCATGATTTTTTAATCCCAAGGGGTATCAGCTAACCCTAAGCATTTCTTTGAACAGTTAGACTGCGCAAGTCAGTGATCATTGTTATGTTGTGTTATGTGTTGTTTTATATCATAAATGTTTTTAGGCATTTATTTAGTGTTTATGTTTTTTCAAATCTTGTTGAATAAAACCTTAAAGAACATGTTGTTTTACCTGAGCCATACAAGAATTTTATTCAGCAAGATGAATTTCAAGTGGACACGGTGGAAGCAATGTTTTGTGGATAGATTGGCAATAAACAAAGTTACAGATTCACAAAAGCTGACATTCCTCCGTTCCTATGCAGGATCTGACCTATTCGCTATTTTAGAGAACACAACAATTTTTTAATGGTGCTTTGGCTGTATTAGATTCACAGTTTAAGAAACTAAGTCGTGTCTTATGTGCCCGTCAAAAAGTGCTGTTGTGTAAACAACGGGACGACGACAGCATTACCGAATTTATGAAGCGTTTACGTCTGTGAGTTGAACATTGCGAATGTGGAGAACTAGAAATACAAGCTCACAAGAACATGCTCCTTCGAGATGGTCTTGCATCAGGCACAAGGTCTGATAAAATTCGCCCAAAGCATGGAGCTCTGGATACAAGGAGATGACACCGTTTGGATACAAAAAATGTGTAGATGGTTTAATTTTACCGCTAGTTGGCGTAATTCACTTTTACCTATACGCATTACGTCTGCATGCAGTAAAAAATGCCGAATGAATGTGCTGCTCCGTTATGCAAATGCGGGTATGATAAATACGGCTGTGTATTTTATCGATTACCCTCTGATATTACCGAAAGAAAGAGATTGATAAATGCTATTTCAAGGGTTTTTACAACATTTCCTAAACATATAGTGCTTTGTAGATGTCACTGGAATTTATCAATGAAAACTATAAAGAAGAAGAGTCGTGTACGTTTGATAAACCTCCACATCGATTAAAGACGTTGCCTTATGCTCTAAGCAAGTTCAACAAAATACTAGGTATCAAAATGAGTATCAAGAAATAATAATGTGTCATTAATATTTGTATGTAGCCAAGTATTATATTTTTCTGTTAAAAATAAACTTATGAAATATTAAAATTAATTTTTTCATTTTTGAAGTTTAGATTAAAAATTAATCGTTAGCAGCAGAGTCCACGGACCGAGGCGGGAAGGGCTGGTCATGGGGCGTAAATTTATGGGCGGCGCTGACAAAACGAGCCTTTAATGGGCCCAACAAATGCATGCAATTTGGACCTATCTTAGATATTAAATGAATTGAATATAAAATGTGAAATTATTTTTTTTACAATTTTCGGATTTTTAACATTGCATTTATTAAATATATGATTTGAGCTGTGTGTTTTTCAAATTTTTTTAGGACTAAATACGTATACATGTAGAAGTATTTGCCAAAATAAATATTTACAAGCTTTAAAAGTGGTATTTACAAGACTTTTTTAGAAATTTTTATTATTTCATATATTTTGATGCTTAAAAGTTCGTTTATTTTGTCTATTGGTTCCATTACAAATGGCTTATTAATACGTAGTTATTTATCTAAGTTACCTCTTCGAAATAGGTATCAATTTTTAATAGGTAGGGATTTAAAGCATCATGAAATGAAGTCATCCTCTATCTGTAGGAGCGAGTGTTATTTTTAAGACCCTATATCCTCATACATTTATTCTCATATCCAAAAATTTGATTTAAATACACGATCATATTTACTGCTCAAAATTTGCCGAATTTTGTTTTCAAACGCGCCTGACCGAATATGAGGCAAAAGGAAATCGGCCCATTCGGTACTTATTGATAGGAATACTCTAATAGAAAATAAATAGACTTATTTGACTGGTTATATTTCTTTAGTTTATATTTTTAGAAAACAATGTGTAAAAATAAACATACATACAAAGAGCTGCGCAACATTGCAATATGTTTTATGTGCTGCTATGATATCCATATAAATGTTGAAAATACATGCAATGTTTTTCTTGCAAAAAAATATGTTTAGGAAAACGCGAGCAGATCGTGAGAGTCGTGTTTTACACCAATGCTTAAACATAACCAAATACTTAATGGAATCAGGAGCTAATGTCATTGGCTGTATTACTGGCAACTGTCGTATTAATAACAATTTTTATAAATTGTTTCCGAAATACGATAATGGAACTCCATGGCTCTCTGGGAATCCTGTAGATGAAAGCAAGAAGTGGTTTCGTCTCATTGATTTACCTCACTTATTAAAATCTACTCGTAACAACTGGTATACGGAAAAAACTAAGACATTAATTTTTAATAACAAAGACTGTAACTGGAGTGATTTAGTACATGCCTGTAAACAAGAATGTCAAAATACTATCAAATGTTCAAACTTAACTCAAAGATCACAGACTCCTTCTACACTTGATAGGCAAAAAGTATCCTTAGCTTTTAAGGTATTTGATGAGAAAACTGTTGCTGTTCTGAATATGTGTTCTCCGTATAATACGAGTAGATTTGTTGAAACAGTTACAAATGTTTTTAAAATAAGCAACGTGAAGTCACCAAACATTGGTGTGAGAAAATATGATGCATATAGAAATGTAATTTCCTCTATAGATGATGAAAGACTGCAATTTTTGAAAGAAACAGCGCTAAAATTTCGTGGAATGGCATCACATAGTAACAGATGTAGAGTGAAATCTCTAACTGAAGAGACGAGCTTTGTTTTGTACAGAACTCTTATGGCTTTTTATTAAATAAAGGTTTTAAATACGTAATGCTTTGAGATTTTCAGACAGACCCTCTTGAAAAACAATTTGTAGTCTACCGACAATCATGTGGTGCAAATTACTACATTTCAGTCAATCAGGTGAATACTTCTTTCATGCACAACATAGCTCAGTTGATCAGTGATATTGATATTAATATTGAAAATAATTGCTTGACAGACTGTATATACTGTGATATGCCAGTGGAGAAATTCAATCAATTTTTATCTTCTTTCATTCAACGACTTTTGGCAGTGGTTGCATTTGAATGTAATTTCAGTGAACAATTATTGTTAAGCCCTTTGGATAGAATTTCCAGAGCCTTATGCAATACATTTTGTCATGGATATCAATATTCTGGTTCTTCCAAAATTCTACAAAAGCTAAATAGTAATGGATCATAATTTTGTTTTCTTTCATATATTTTGATTTTAATATTTGTATGTTTAAGCATTTATAATATAGATTATACATATTTTTATTTGTTTTATATGCATGTATTCATGTAAATTTATTGTTTAAAATCGTAAATTACAGGTTGCATCAATGTTTCTTTGTGTGTTTTTTTATAAAAATTATGGTGTCATCTTCTTGTGTCCAGAGCTCCATGGACTGGAACCATTTAAATTCTGGTGCAATGGAAACATAATTTCGATCAATATAATATATATAACATTGAATTATCAACATTTATTGTTGGTTGCATGCCTTAAACAAAACGCAAGTTTGCAAGTTTTACGGGTTTGAGGTAGAAAATCGTGATGAAAGTACGAATGGAAGAAACCCAAAAACAGTGTTTAAAACATGTTTTAAACAGGTTGTGCTTAAAACATACCAGCGCTACACATGACAACAATTGGCAAACGCTGACGCATTTTTGGATAAGGACGTTATCTCTTGCTAACACCATAGAGCTATCGACTTATTTTTCAGTCTTTTGGTGGAACTAGCAAAGCATTTCAGCCAAAACTTTCTGCTACTGCCATTGATTGCAGTAGTCTAGCTGCTGTAGGAGACAGACGATATCACCAGGGTAATTTTAAGCAGCAGCCTTAACCCAAAAGTGCATTTTTTGTGATCTAAGGAGTCACCCTCGAGGCAAGTGTCCAGTGAAGAATAGTAGTTGCCTCAAGTGCAACAAAAAAGAACATTGGGTGGCTGTCTGCCAATCGTCAGCGGCAGCACTAGCAACGGGTGACAATGGTCATATTGTTTCATTAGATGCATTAGCTCCAACACCGCAGTCTGGAATACTTTGTGCTGTCGATCTGTCAAGTGTTTCAGGTAAAGGGTGGATATACGAAACAATTTATATTGGCGAACAGGACACGGAAGTGAAAGCTCTTATCGATCCGGGAGCAACAAATTCATTTATCAAGTCATTGCTATGCAACCAGATGCGATTACCAATTCGCAAGTCTTCTTCTTTTACTCGATTAGCAAATGTATATTATGGGCGTGTGCGAATCACTTGTTCAGTTACGCGATTTCTACGATAGTGTGTCTTTTTCTGTAGTGCCTTCATTTCATTAATTGCCGATTTCATTATTAGGTTAGATGTTTTATCGCAGCATCAGCCAGTTAAATTAAATTAAGGTGGTAAGAGATATGAGTTAACAGTGTCGCAACTAGCAGTTATTGCAAACGAGTTTCCAACCATGAATATTGGGCCCCTTCCTATTTTTGGTGACAGTGTGTATTCAGCGAAACCTGTAGCCCAAAGCCAGCAGATATATGTTTCATAAAGAATGAGATTAAGCATATGCTAAAAGAGACGATTATAGAGCCTCCTACGTCATCGTGGAGGGCACAATCTTTTGTGGTACACGGACAGAAAAGAAGAATGGCCATAGACTATTCGCAGACAGTAAACCGCTTTACATGCCTCGATGTGTACACATTTCTTATAAATGGGACAGCCAAGAATAAATATTTCTCGAAAATTGATTTAATGTCCGCATATCATCAAGTTGTGATTAAAGAACAAGACAAGCTATTTACAGCATTTGAGGCACGTGGCAAATTGTATCAATTAACCAGGATTCCGTTTGGAGTCACTAATGCTGTCCCTGCATTTCAGCGGATAATGAATGAATTTATTTCACGAAATGATTTGAAAGAATCATACCCATTTCTAGATGATGTCATAATTGGCGGCTATTCTGAAGAGGAGCACGATGCTGGAGTTAAGTCATTTTAGATGCAGCCAAGAGAAGGGATCACCCTAAAGTTGGCCAAATGTGCTTTTAAATTACGGTCTAGTTCAATACTAGGGCATATTTCTAGAGCATATATCCAATGGGTCCAGACCCTGAACGGCTGAAATCTCTAATGAATTTTCTTATTCCAGATACCACTCGAAAGTTGCAGAGACTCATAGGATTTTTTCTTACAATGCTAAACTGATTTCGAAATTTTCCGACGTCTTTTAGATGCACCGAGGCAATCGGCATTTCCGTTGTCATCACAATAGAGTTACTAAAGCAGAAAATAAAAGTAGCAATTCGCAATTCGATTGATTCCCAATCAAACATCGGGCCCACTGGTCCTAGAAACTGATGCGCAATCGGCTCAACGTTAATACAAAATGGCCGCCCAGTGGCGTTTTTCTCGAGGACGAACTCAGTCGGTGGCAGAGAAATTGCCAGAATGAGAAGTATAGCGGCATCATTTGGAAGGCTGTGTCATGCTTGCTTGAGTCACGAAGTTGACCTCAAAACCGATGGGAAGAGGTTCTAAAAGATGCTTTGTCAGCTTCGCAAAAGTTGCTGTGCACCGCCACTAATCGCACGCCGCATGACAGATTTTTCAATTTTGAGAGAAAGGACATGAATTATATTAATATTCCCGAGTGGATATCTTTCTGGTAATTACGTGTACTTGAGGAATTATGTCAGGAACAAGCAGGATCCGCTCGTCTTTAAAGTAAAGGTTTTAGATGCTATCAATGGAAGGGTCGCGAAAGTTGAATATCCTAATGGCCGGCAAAATACTGTATCTATAACAGATTTACAGAACCTGAATGGTCTAACGAATTCCAAAATTTCAGGTTAAAGCTATCCTTCGGTAGCTTCCAAGTTCTCAGGAATGGAATAAAGGATCAGAAACAGCTGATGAATTTAAAGTTGATTCAGATATTGGCCAAAATCAGGGGAATGATGACAATATTGAGAGACAGGAAGTTCCATGCAGTTCAGTTAAATCGCCCACGCCAGCAGGGGGATTCCACTTGCTCTGGAAGAGGAGAGAGTGGAAGCAGACAAGGGTTGCTGACAGATTTTGGGACCCTGGAAAATCGTAAATATTGGGCCCTTTGTGACCACTTCAACAGAAAAAAAGGACGTACATGTTAGTAGCTGGTGTTAATATTGCATTTTTGATAGAACACGGTTAGGGGCACTACAATTCTTGATTTTTTAAGAATGTTTTTTTAAAAAATTGAGATGTCTAAACCAAAAAAATACGGGAGGCCTAAAGCGAAAAATCGAAGCTTTTTAAAAAGCTCTTCTTTACATGTATTTGCCAGTAATCACGAAATAGGAAAAAGAACATATTTAAATGGAAATTTTCTTTAAAAAAAGAACTATAATTTTCAAAATAACAAACATTTTCACATTCAAAGAACGTTCTACTCAAATTAAGAACAAAAAGAATGGTGAAAACATCAGACACTCAATGATGTGGTCCTGATTGAATAAATCGGGATGAGCAACAGCATGGTTTGTGGACTCAATATTTAGAAGGAAAAGTTCCTCCAAATTGTGATTTGTTAGAGTATTTCTCAGTCTATTCTTGACAATCCTCAATTTAGAAAACGCATGCTCACAACATATAGTTGTGATGGAAAGCATTAGCAGATATCTGTAGAAACTAGCTGCAATCTTGTAAGTGGGACTCATCAATATATATTTCTGTAACACAAGAAGATCACATGTGAAACGGGAACGGCAATACATATGCTTTGAACAGTATGGCTGCGGTGGGTAATTGCGAATATAATTTTCCAAGTCTCACATTCATCTTGCACTTTGGTTACATCTTAGTCGTCACTGTCACAGAATAATCTGAATTTTTTATCTAACTTTAAGCAAAGCTTACTCCAACAGTGAGCTAGATTTAACATTTCAATTTTCAGCTAAGAAGAAGAAAGGACGGGGACAACATTGGCTAACACTACACAACTGTAGTTATCTAATCCACGTTCAACTATAGAAGGGAAAGATCTTGGATCAAATGTGACCAAATCACAATGGGCACTGTAATGAGATTAAAGGCTTGTAAATATCCTCTCCGTTATGATGTTATGCACATTTACTTTGAAATTACGCATAGGGCAAACTGGCTTATTTCTGCATCGTGAAATATCGGTTTTCATTAACTCTCTATCAATACTTCCAATATGAAATAATTACCTTTTGCAACAACTTCTGTTCAACCACGACTAGTGCCAAAAATACAGCACTCAAGGTCGTCAATAATAATCACTGCTTGGGATAAGTCCATTTCTGCCGTCTGAAGATAGTTTGAAATTTTCAAGCTGAGTTCAAAAATTTTCATTAAGGTGAATGCAGTCAAAGTGGTATCATATTTGAGGAAGTTCTGCAATATATTCCTGGCATCGTCCCTTGATTTCACATAAAAGTAATCATTCTCTGGAATACCAATCAAGCACTTGCATAACATCTATCAATAATGCATTTGATTTACCCGCATTTGTCATTTCTGACCAATGAAAATGGCTGTATAGCTGAAGCAGACTTCTAGCACATGCACCCCATTTCGCTGGCTGATCATGTTCAACTTTTTCAGCTTATAAGGGCCAGCCACTAGCATTTTTCGATCTGCCCATTGCTTCATCTGCTTAGCAGAATCTCTGAAGAATTTTGATACTTCCTGGAGAAGACTAAACAGCCATATTGAAGCAAGTAAAGATGGCGTGGTTTCTACAATGACCAGGTTTAGCATGTGTGAGAAGCACCATGTAAACACATGCTGTGGTTTTCCCTTTTATTAATGCTATGAGCCCACTTTGACTTCCTCTCATATTTGCAGCACCAGCAAAAGCTGAAGAGATGCAATTTGCCAAGGCCAGACCACTTTCCTCATCTATTACCATCACAAAGTAATCTTCTGCTTTTTAGGGAGGGGCTTGAGAGCTAAAATAAACTACCTGAGAGAATCTGATGAACAATCAATGTACCTTAATACAATGACACATTGTTCCTTGGCAGCAACGTCTTGTGTGGAATCTACCTGAAGTGAGTAAATTACAGCATCCTTCACTTGCTTAACAAGATAGTGCTTCAGCTGTTTCTATAAAATTTTAGGACTATATACCCAAAATTATTACTCATAAAAGTAACCACTTTTCCTCATTCTCACACTCCGACAGAACCGGATTTCTTGAGTGACTTTTTTCGAGGCTTTCTTACTTCTTAGTGGAACATCAATTAGGTGATCTCTGAGGGTTAAATCATGCTTACTCAACATCCCATCAGGTAATAGGCATCCTCATTCCTGTGACCATGTATTTGAAGATTGCATCATATGAGCTTAGACTGAGCATTGTGATGCACACTTTCCTCATGTTTGGACACTCTCTTCTTGTGATGCCAATCGGAGAATTATTCCTTGAACCTGCTTTCTGATGCACATGCACATGAAACAGTGAAACAAACAAGCACCTTCATTATAAGTGAGCCAAAATTGCCTTCTTTTCCGTCATACATACCGGGATTAAACGGTAATGGCAAACCCTTGTCATCTTGAAGAGGTTGCTTTGAATGGTAATCCCAGTACGAATTCTAAGTATTTGATGAGGGCTTAGAGAAGAAGTTGATCAAGGCAGCCAATTCTACCTCTGGAGTACCATCATCACATGATATCTGTGAGATAAAGGCAGTCTTGTTGACTTGGTCAACCAAGTCTAATATACTGAATTCTGAGATCATTTGGCCTGATTCAGGGTCAGGCGTGAGATCAATCGTGGTGGATAGGGTCACTCAGTTGTTGTCCTTGCCCAAACTGAAAGTATGACATTCTACTTGGTGTACTCTTGGCAGCATCCATTATGGAGCACTTTTCCACTTTTTAGCACAAATTTTAATGACGTTTCATCATCTAGAAGAAGCTAAGAGACAAGAAAATCTTGTAAAAAAGCAGTTAAAAGTCATGAACAAAGCTTAAGCTAGCCAATCATTAGCCATGCTAAGCCAACACAAAGTATATACAATATACTATACAGAACATGTACAATGTGAGTCCACAAAGTTAAAAAAGGGGCTCTATGCCTTTTTTGTAAAAAAAGTATTTGACACTAAAAGCTTAAAATGGCCCCTATGCTTTTTCAAAACCAAAATATTTACCAAAGTAACCCTTAAAAGGAGAACCAATATAAAAAAAATCGCTCTGGCAGGGCTAATTTCAAAACGTAAAATAAAGAGGAGGAAGTTCTCTATTGTAATATTTTTTCAGATTTTAAAAAAATTAATGGGTAATTTAATCTAAAACAACCTGGTGTTCATTCATACATTTTCAAAGAAATTTCTTCAAGCCTTTTAAGAAATTTGGAAATCGTAAGTATGGACACATCTATTTTTGAACTTTTCTGTCGAAAATATATACTAAGGCATATTCCTATGGTTGAAGTACTTGAAAAGATTGACTATTTATCGTTGAAAATTTCGATTTCAAAAAAAAGACTTACATGCACTTCACACCTAACATTCAGATAATTCGAAGGTTTAGAACACCGAAATTAAACTGATTCCGTGTATGTATAGATAAGCCTACCAAACCAGGTGATTCAGAGGGAACACCAACGGCATCAGGATTAAAGATAACAAGCAAAGTCACGCCATAACAGAACCATGATCTAGATAGGAGACGCTCTCTATCCTGTGGTGAACACGTGAGCTATGAGTGTTTAAATTTTTTTTCAAGAAATTATCAAAATTATGAAATTCCAAAGATGTTTGAGGTTAATGATGTTTAATTCTTTACCCACTCTCAAGTAAAAAAAATTTGCTTATATATTGCTTGAACTGGTAAACCTCTTTTCTTCTAATTAGAGAAATTTTGTTTAAATGACGGAATTTTATTTTCGATGTTAAAAGATCAATATATTTTCGCAAAGAACTGTTATTGCTTGGCATCAATTTGTTGTTTTGTAATGTTTTGTAGTTTCTTCAATATTAAAATCGGGCTTTTAAATTCAACTCATAGACTAACACTCTACAGCATTAACATAATCAAAATGGTATCCACTTTAAATAGGTTGTTAAAAACAAAAAAATTTCTATGCATAAGAAAAGCAAATTTTGGACAGAGAAATTTGCATGTGACTTACCTCAGCATCAAAGAGTTGTCGATAGACTTGTCCACGGGGTATAATCTTAATTGAACTCATGCGGTAAATGCAGATGCATTAATAATTCTAAAAATAATGTAAAATTAGTTAATAACGCAAAAATGACATTTTATTAAAATTACTAAACAAATTGATTTATCAAATTTCTTAAATTTGTTCAAGAAACAATTCCGAAATAATATTTAATATGAATGAATATCAAACAGCTATATTACTGTTGTCCCTTGAGGCGTTTTATTGGCACCAAGGTTACATTATTAGTTGGAGGGTTAGTTCTTAAATCTGTCAATTCATAATCTTATGGCTGTCAGAATTTATCTTACAACTGTCAGAAAAAGTCGTTTTTGTTTAAAATGAGCTTAATTGGGGCATTGCTTAAAAGACATCTAGTTAAAATAGTAACTATATGAGAAAAGTATTAAAATAAGATTTCAATTGCTTCCTACATATATAATTTTGAAAATTTTTCAAAAGTTTCACATTAATCAATTACTTAAACTTCAAAAGCTATTTTAATATTTTTAAATATTTTACTACTTACCATATTGATAATGCTTTTTGATTAATGCTATTGGCTAAGAGTAAATTCCATAGTTACATCTTTTTCTGACAGCTGTAAGAGAAACTTCTCACAGCCATAAGATAATGAATTGACAGACTTAAGAACCAACCTTAGTTTGGGGTTGGTACTTAAATTCGTCAATGCATTATCTTAAAGCTGTCAGAAACTATCTTATAACAGTCAGAAAAATATGTAACTATGGGAATGCTGTATAAGTTCGTAAAATTTAAGTTCGTAAATATAAGTTCGTATATTTATTCGTAAAATTTAAGTTCGTAAATATATGTTCGTATATTTGTTCGTAAAATTTAAGTTCGTTAAGTTATTCAAATCGAATATGGCTAATATATATTCTATAACTAAATAGCCACGGATTTTTAAGCTGAATTTCTACGCTTTGTACAATGGAAAGTACACAAGTTAAAAAACAATTAATATAAGAGGGTTTGTGTTTACCAAATGATAATTTTAAGCTTTCAGGTACATGAAATTTTTGATAATGCCTGACTCAATAATATGATGTGTATGATCATGATGAGATAGCTATCTGGAAAAATTTCGGGAGTCATAAAAGAAAGAAATTCCATAAAAGGTTCTCCCTTCTGATTCATGGTGTAAGATAAACACATCTGTACTCATGTACAGAAGGTTGGGGTTCGAATCCCACCGAGTCAATGTGGCAATAATGTATATTGTTCTATATTTAGAATGTCTCTAAACCTCTAAATGTCATATATGAATTCCAGTTCAATAACTAAAAAAGCTTACCTTTTAATGGTGATATATGTACTTAATCCTAAGCATAAATCAATGAAGAACCATAACAAAGTTCCTCAAAGATACACACTAGGATTGATATATTCAATATATCCTGCAAAGAATAATCATGGCATAATGTGAAATAGCAAGATCTAAAGTAAAAATAGGGCAAAAGAATACGGCAAATTTTAGTTGAAATGATAAGATTACATTGCCGAATAAATTAAATGGAGTTTTCCACAAATAAAACCAATGCTATTATTTCAATATATATATATATATATATATTATATATATATATATATATGTATATATTTGCTTAGTAGTGTTTTGTACTCAGAGTAAAAAATAGGCACAAGACGACCAGAGCAAACTTTTAAAATTATTACTAAGTGAAGGAACAAAATTCATTCACCAATGCTTGATTGATTAGTAGAGGAATCAAAAATCTCCCTAAGCTTGAACTTTCAGTTTCAGCTCGCCTCTTTAGCGTACTCCTTAACTTTAGTATTTCAATTTCTTCAACTTGTTGGCCATGACTAAACTTAATTTACCATACACTATTTTTATTATGTAATGTATTAGATATTTTAATGTAAAATTTATGCACCTGTGCATTTCCAATAACGTTAAAATGCTCTGGCAGCTTTTAGCACGCTCACTGCAACTCTGAAACATTTGACACTTATAATTTATAATATATTATGTTATCTTTAACATAATCCTTAATATATAAAAAAGATTGATACACATAGAGGTGAGAATTATTACGTCATTTTTTATCTGATTTAAAATGTCATAAAATATATATATATACAAAATATATATATATATATATACAAACTTATATTTTATGAACTAATGTATTAAATTAAATAATACAAACTTATAACTTACGAACTATTATAAGAACTTTAATAATACGAACTTATATTTTACGAACATGTTTACGAACTTATAAAATACGAACTTAAATTTTTTTCAATACGAACATATATTTTATGAACTTGTTGTATCTTCTCGTAACTATCACTATAAAATATCTCTTAACCAATAGCATTAATTAAAGATAATTATCAATATGGCAAATAGTAAAATACATGAAAATATTATTATAGTTATTAGAGTTTAAGTATTTGATTGAAAAATTTAAGAAGTAACTGAAATGTTCATTTAATTCTTATCTCTTATTATTACTATTTAACCAGATATCTCTTATACAATGTCCCAATTAAGCTCATTTTAAACATTTATGACTGTTGTAACATAATTTCTGATGCATGGAGAAATTTAAGTACCAAACTTAGTTGGGGGAGTGTTAGCAATGGTTGTTGTGTTGTTCTTATTTTTCTTATGTTTTCTTGTTATTCTTTTAGTGCTTTGGAGTTAATTTGGATTAGATGCCCTTTGATAGATGTTGGTGATGACTTTGTATTTTTTGCAAAACAATTTTTGCCAAAGCATTTTTTCAAAGCTATTGGATGTTATGGGTCAATTCCAGGGAAGGTTAATTTAGATAGTTTACTTTCTCTCAAATTTTTTCCCTTTTTGTGACATTGGAGTATACAATTAGCATTCAGTTTTGCTGTTATTTTTATTTTGTTATACTTGTTGTTGTTCTGATTTGGATAAATTCTGTATGCATCTTCAGCAATGTTATTTGTCTTTACCTACTCCACATTTGTCAGGCTCTTCTTGCTCTGCATTGTTATCTACTGGTGATCACATCCATGATCACATATCTCAAGGTCAAAATCACCATGTCTCAAGCTGCATTTTGACTAGTGTAAATGCAACATCCAAGCCTTCCACCTCACCCATGAGGTTCCATTTGAGATGTGGTTTCTTTTGTGACTCACTCACCAAATTGGAAAGATTGGACCTTATGATAGTTAGCAAGTTTAAAAGGTATGTAGGTTGATGGAACAAGTCTCCAGTAAGCATTCTGAAGATGTGCATAGCACTGCCTGCCTGAAAGATAAACTTGCCAGGAGAGAGCTTCTGTTTGCTGTGAAGGAATAGGAACTGTAGAAGTTTATTTCTGACTTACGACAACAACAAGCCAAGTAATCCTTTTGCTAAAATGACCCATGAGAAAGTTGAACTAGAGCCAGTTCCAGCAAACAAGCAAGCTCTGTCTCAGTACATAACCTGTTGTGATTTGGATGACACCTTGAGAGGGTTTGTTGAACAATTTCTAGTCAGGGTATCACAATTAATTTCTGCTAGTGAAACTGTTCCTGAGGTGCCAGATGAAATTTATCCTCCTAGTTGTGCTCAGTGAACCATTGCTTCTTCTGTTCAGTAGACAGTATATACTACTTCAGTGCATTCAGTGCTCCTAATTTTGGAATGTTGTCTAGCAGCACTGCCAATTCTATAACACCAGCACTGGGTACACCTCATCCATGTCTTAATGAATTGATATAGCTGATGGAATTGAATGCCAACAAATATGTTCACAAGCATTTATGGCTGCCAAAGTACACTGGAAAAACTGATGAGATTTTAGTCTTTTGATGACTGGTTCTTTTTGTTCAAGATCACAATGAAGCAGCATGGTGTGAGTGAGTATGAAAAGATCTTAAGCAACCTCATAGAAAGTGGCATTATCCAAAATAGCAATAGCCCCTACATGGCTCCCACTGTCTTTATTAAACAAGGCAACAAGTACTGCCTCTGTGTGGACTTTAGAAAGCTTAGTGATGCCACAGTAAAGGATGTGTACCCACTCCCACACATTGAGCATCTCCTTTACAATGCTAGTCAATACAAGTTATTCAGCTGCTTCAACCTGTGCAAGGCTTACTGGCAGGTGCCAATGAAGCCCACTGATATTTCAAAGAATGCCTTTATAACTCCCTATGGCCTCTTTGAGTGGAAGTATATGGCTTTTGGGATNATGGAACAAGTCTCCAGTAAGCATTCTGAAGATGTGCATAGCACTGCCTGCCTGAAAGATAAACTTGCCAGGAGAGAGCTTCTGTTTGCTGTGAAGGAATAGGAACTGTAGAAGTTTATTTCTGACTTACGACAACAACAAGCCAAGTAATCCTTTTGCTAAAATGACCCATGAGAAAGTTGAACTAGAGTCAGTTCCAGCAAACAAGCAAGCTCTGTCTCAGTACATAACCTGTTGTGATTTGGATGACACCTTGAGAGGGTTTGTTGAACAATTTCTAGTCAGGGTATCACAATTAATTTCTGCTAGTGAAACTGTTCCTGAGGTGCCAGATGAAATTTATCCTCCTAGTTGTGCTCAGTGAACCATTGCTTCTTCTGTTCAGTAGACAGTATATACTACTTCAGTGCATTCAGTGCTCCTAATTTTGGAATGTTGTCTAGCAGCACTGCCAATTCTATAACACCAGCACTGGGTACACCTCATCCATGTCTTAATGAATTGATATAGCTGATGGAATTGAATGCCAACAAATATGTTCACAAGCATTTATGGCTGCCAAAGTACACTGGAAAAACTGATGAGATTTTAGTCTTTTGATGACTGGTTCTTTTTGTTCAAGATCACAATGAAGCAGCATGGTGTGAGTGAGTATGAAAAGATCTTAAGCAACCTCATAGAAAGTGGCATTATCCAAAATAGCAATAGCCCCTACATGGCTCCCACTGTCTTTATTAAACAAGGCAACAAGTACTGCCTCTGTGTGGACTTTAGAAAGCTTAGTGATGCCACAGTAAAGGATGTGTACCCACTCCCACACATTGAGCATCTCCTTTACAATGCTAGTCAATACAAGTTATTCAGCTGCTTCAACCTGTGCAAGGCTTACTGGCAGGTGCCAATGAAGCCCACTGATATTTCAAAGAATGCCTTTATAACTCCCTATGGCCTCTTTGAGTGGAAGTATATGGCTTTTGGGATCTGCCCAGCATAACAGCCTATATGGACAATATTCTTGTCGCAGGTAGCACTTTCTCTGAGCATCTGGAAAGGCTTGGACACACCCTCAGCTTGTTATACAAGTCTGGCCTCCAAGTCAATGGGAATAAGTGTTCTCTGTTACAACCTCTTGTCACCTTTCTCAGAAGAATCCTTGAACCTGGTTGTATTCCCATCAAGAATGATGTGAAAGACCATCTTGATAAAATCAAACTCTCTGTTCTTGTAAGAATGTGCAATGCCTTATGGGATTCTTGAATTACTATGGCACCTTCATCTCAGAGTTAGCTAACAAAACCAAGCACATCTCCAACTTACTATGGGGCAATGTTGAATTAATTATCTATTAAGCCCTTTAGATTCATCATTAAAGATTTGGTAATGATAACTATTGCTTAAGATCTAGTGACAATTTGGGAGGAAACTGCACCAGGTCTGGGGCAAACAAATAGCTCCATAACAGTGACAGCCAGAATTGTGGTTGCTTTAGGTTATGATTATGTGTAGGAAATAACATTTTTATTTGATCTGTTCATACATAATAATTTACACATTGTGAATATACTATGCCATTGGCAAATGCAAATGCTCAGCAATTATGTGCCTTTTACTTATTATTTATTTACATGAGCTGAGATAAGAGAACTCTGAGATAAATTGTTTATTGAGCTAGGAATTAATACTTGAGATACACAATTAGCACCTTGGTGAGTAGGGATGGCTTCAAAGATATAGCTTTGGCATGATACTGTGTGAAATGGTCAATGTTGAAGTTCTTTTTGGAATGGAATTTCTCTATTTGTTAGGCAAAAATTAGTGAACCACCAATGTACAATTTCTGTTGGAATGCAGGTCACTCTCTGTTGTGGTAGACTTTGCAACCTTCAATCTAAACTCTTGAGTTATCCAGTACACCAAGAGTAGCCAGAGCCCCCCATGATTCTACAATATGTTTCTAATTATTAATATCTGAAATCATTGTAATTAATTCATTTTCACCAATGTTTCCTATCCATTAAAAATTCCATTAGTTTAATTTAGTTTTTCTAATACAAAATGGGGAAATATTTGTGATACTTAAAGAATTACAGGAGTATGAAATATAGACCTACATAATAAAGGCAATTTTTTTTGAAATAAATTATACATGTGACCTATTAGTAGTATTTATACATATACATGCTTCCATTATGATATTAGTTTTATAAAATGGTTTTTACCTGATTTTATTTTTGTTTTATACATATTTTCAGTGTGTGCACATTTGCTGACATATTTTGTTGACTTAGCATGTTCTTCAGTTTATTTGGTTTATAACTCTTGGCATGTGCTTCAGTTTATTTGGTTTATAACTCTTGGTCACTGTCTTGTTGATATCTTTTCCATTGCATTTTGTAGTTGCCATAGAAATTAGAGTAAACATAATCCAAATCATAATCCCAGATAACAATTTTGGTAGTTTTTATGTTGTTTATAGTTGTTTCATACTTTTTGTTGTTGCAGCAACCACTAACATCATAATAACAACTTTAGTAAAAAATCATGAGTGAGCAGATGCTTGCAAATTTAACTCACTTTGTGATTTTATTACAAGATCCTTTTATATAAAAAAGGATTTGCAAAACCTTTTTTGAAATTTTTTATTTGTGAAAAATTATAATATACCAGATAAGTGAATTTTCAAAATAATTTATTCATGAATATTTGGACACATTGATATTGACTGTTAAATATCATAAGTTACAATTGAGCTGAAGAGATTTTTCACAACTTAAGAAAGTACTATTTCAAAATTGTGCTTAATTTTAGATTTTTAAATTTTTTTTAATTTGGCAGCTTTTTATGCTCATTGTTATCATTTATATACAAGACATTCATTTAAATCTTTAAAAAATGTTTGTATTGAATATGCTTGACAGTATCTCAAAGATAGTGGTCTGCCCTTTGTTGGGCTTGTGTTTGTTTAAACAGCAATGTTTGAACTGCTTAGTAATATAAAATTTTATTTTGCATACAAAAGTAATGCTAAGACAAGCATGTGACAACATAAAACAACGTTGTTACAACCTCAAAATATTGTGGTTTCATGAATAAAAAACAACCAAAAAGCAACCAAATGTGACGTTGTTAAAGCAACATTGTTTCAACCAATGAAATGGTACCATTTCAACATTAAAACAACGTTGTTTTTGACACATAAAACAAACAAATAACAACCCAAAACAATGTTGTTTAGACCTTAAATTGTTATCTGGGTAGCCCTTGTAAGTTAGTATGATAGTCATTCACTGAAGATATAACAAGATCTACATTATTAAATAAATTCAACAATCACCAACCAATCTCTGTAAAAATTGAATAATGTATTTGTTTTAATTGGAAAATTTTGCTTCTTCCCACTATAAATTACAATGTGTTGTAAAAACTAAACAAATGCCACTAGATCAAAGTAATTTATCCATTACCATCACATTGTTCACATACATATTTTTTACACCTCTTCTTAAAGTGTTTTGTTTTATTGCATTGATAATAGAATGATCAGATAAATCCCTGTTGTTTTATCATCATTTTGTTTGAATTTATACACTTAACATCAAAAAGAGTTCATTTTTTTGCAAAAATTGTTTGTGATGTTGGTGATTTTTAAATATTTATTCATTACATATATAATTGCATTCCATGCATAAAACTTACCATGAAATTTGTTTTTTCTTGCAATGAATGGCTAATACATCCATATATGTTTTTGTTGTGTTAGTGAAATATTAGTTTGTTACTGGATATAACAAACAGATGTACATCTGCATTTCATTATAATTAATTAATTAGTATCTCTTTACATGATGGTTCAAATATATTCTTTCTAGCATTGTAATTGATTTGCCATTCAAGCCTTTATGTGCTTAATAATAGCATTTATTTCATTTTCATGATGAATGATTGACACAATAGAAAACCCTGCTGCATGTTATAAAGTGCTGAAGTCTTTTACATACATTAGCATTAATTGAAAACATAATTGATTTTTGATTCTCATTCATATGCATTAAGGCAGTGTTATTATAGAGACTAACAAATGTTATTACAAGTACAGTTTAAAGCCAATATACCCTCTAAGAGACATTATCATTAATTGAAAGTATAAGTATTTTTTTATCTCCACTCTTCCACACAGAGATGGTCCAAATGTTATAACAAATGTGGCTTGAAGGCATTGAAGTCTCTAACATACATTAGCAATTATTGAAAACATTCTACATTAAAGCAGTGTTATTATTGTAGAGTTACTCAGGGCCTTTATTTTGATTAATTTGATTATTTGGCACTCTAATTTAGTGTTACATCATAATGATGTAGTGATTGTTGCTATCAATTTATTTATATCAATTTATCCTATTTTCAAGTGCAGTTATTTGATCAATTTATTATTTGTCCCCTTGATTAAATCTGACATGTTATTGCTCATTTAATTTTGCAAGGGAACTCATATGAAGTTTGTAAAAATATAGCAGGCACATAATTGCTGTGCATTTGCATTTGTCAACAGCATAGTATATTTGCAAAGTGTAAATTATTATGTGCATGTATGAATAGATCACCATTAGGGAGCTATTTGTTGCCCCAGACCTGGTGCTGTTTCCTCCTGAATTGTTGCTGGATCTTAAGCAATAGTTATCATTACCAAATCATTAATAATGAATCTAAAGGGGGTTAATAGATAGCAGTGAATCAGTAAATCAAAACGTCAAAAAAATGCAACACTATTTCAGAGTGCCAAAATAATAAGATCAAGAAAAGTAGGCCCTGAGTGACTCTATAATATGGAATTATTTACAATGAAAAATAGCAATTTATTTGAAAAAATAAAAGATGCAATTGCCTTTTTCATGTAAGTCTATATTTCATATGCCTGTAATAGTTAAGTATGGAAAATTTTTTATATTGCTTTTGAAAGTGTAAGTCTATATTTCATATAGTTATAGTGTTTATGTTTAGCAAAATATTTTTAGACCTTGTATTTGGACATCAGAAGAAAATCAAAATTGGTTTTGCACCTATCAATTACTTTGAAACTTGAAATCAAAAATATCAATTTGCCTAAATCCTAGAAATCAAAAAATCATCAAATTGGTTCAAAGATATTGTCAAAAAATTAATTTGCTCAATTTAACTTTTAGAAAATATTTCGTCACTAGGTGGTGTCCAATAGAATCCACTCATTACTAATGGCAAATAGTCATAGGTGTTATGAGAACTTCAGGGTGTCCCAATTTGACAGGGTATCTCCATCACCTTACTACTCATCAGCTACCATCAGCCAGCATGTATTGAGGTATTTTAAGAAGTACAATTGGAAGATGGAAAAAAGTGAGCTGCTCCATTCTAAGAATAGAAACAACAGGTTGGCTATACCAGAATTTTTCAGACATGAGTTAGTACAGAAGGTACATGAAGGAAACCATCTCAGAATTGTTCAGATAGGAAGCACTTTTAATTCATGCTATGTTACAATTGGTATATGTGCAGCAGTCCTTGATGTAATTCATAAGTGTGAAATGTGTTTACTAAAAAACAAGTGCCATTTTCCAGGGCAGAGGGCAGATTTAGAGAGCATGTCAGCCAAACTGCCCAACAAGGTTATACACATGGACATAGAACAGCTGTCTTGTGATGGCAACTGTTATCAATTACATCCTAGTTATGATTGATATATTTACTAAGTATGCAAGGATCATTTTACTAGATAATACAACCACTAAGGCACTAGCAGATAATGTTATGAAAGATTGGATCCTTAATTAGGCCCCATGAGGAAGTTGGTCTCAGATAGGGGACTGCAATTTAAGAGTAAATTCATGATTGAGATAGCAAATCAATTAGAAATTCTACTTGAAGCCACCATGGCAGACCATCCTCAAGAAAACTACTTAACCATAATAATAATATCTTAAATAATTTCAAGAATATGCATTTTCAGCACTTGGAAAGAACTATGTAGGATATTGATATGGTAGTAATTGAAGATAATCTACTTTGGATTCCATCTCTTTGGAGTCACCATTGATTTTGCTTGCAAGGTGGGTTTGGAAGAAACCAATGTTAATAGAAAAGCTCAAGGAAGAAAATACATGAGATCAGACAAATATAAAACAATTAAGAGGAAATTGATCAAAAGTGATAACACAGAATGGGTGCTCATTGATGGTAAGTTAATGCTGCTGGATTTGTACAAGAAGGGTCAGCCAGTGAATGAACAACTGAAGAAGATCAAAACAAAAATACGTCAGGTAGACCCAAGAGTGTTCATTTTGTTTAGTGAAGTAGGGGATCTAATGTGGATCAATAACATAGGTATTAGTGGCAAAGTATTATGATGCCACTAAGCAAGCTGTAGTAATTAAAATAATTCAGGCCAATGTAAATGACACTAATGTTATGACCAGAGATTAGCTGCAACACTATGCATCTTTGTTTTTTGATGTAGCTACACAACATAGTTCACAGAGATACTTTTTTATACATTTCTACCTAGAAACCAAAATTAAAGAAGAGGACACACACACACACACATCTGATGTAGATGCAGTGATGACTCTAATGATTGCACTGAAGTGTTTCAGATTGTACAAGAGGTTTTTTGATATTTTCACAAGGGGATACAGCTGACTTGTATTATTAGTGAAAGATGGCAGACCATGTTTACAATATGATATAAACATGAATATGTCACCCACCATGAGGTGTTAATGCACTTTATCAAGTGAGAAAATATGCATAAGTAAGAGATTAGAACTGTGCATTAGCAGATAAGATAATAGAGCAGACCAAGAAACTGTTGCTAGGCCTGCTCTTGCAATTAATTTCTAAAAGTTTAAATGTATTTTGCTGTGAAAAAATGTCAATTGCCCTTCAGTATTTTATAATTTGCTTAAATTAAGCTGTGTGAGGGAATCAATTTTTAAGTAATAACCTGAAAGCAGGGGAAGGTAATACAATTTTCTTTGTATAAAAGTGAGGCAGGAATTGTTAGGTTTTCTACAAAAATCAATTTAGTTTTGCTAATAAGCTTGTCATATTTTTGTTATTTGTATTTATTACATTTATTATGAAAATAATAATTAAATAGGTTCAGAATCTTAACTGCAGGAATAACTCATAATATCTGATTAACAGATCCCCAAATCTTGGGTCATTGTGTATATGGCTAGCGCTTAATAGAAAACTCTGTGGTTAAATCATGCCTGTTGACTATTCATGAATGCATGGCAATTACATGCTATTTATGTGTAGGTTATGACATCTAACAAATGATATTAGAGTTTTACTGAGCTGAGTATTGTAAAACTGAGACAAATAGGGCAGCACCATTTTAGCATCAGATAGGGTGTGCCAGTTCAGTGTGGTACTTCAGTGTAATGCCATGTGGAAGTGGTGTACTATACAAAGAGGTATTCTTGGATATCTAAATACCTAGTTCAAATACCAATCATGTATGTTGTTAGAATGATAAAGCTGATTAGAGAGCTTGCCAGATATCTAATGTTATGGAGCAACTTTTGAGTCAAAGTACTAGATTTTTACATTGAGTTTCATCCCTACATCACCCTTATTATTCTAAATTATTGTCTTGTGTTAGTTATTGAACTAGAATTAAATTTCTTATATACTTTTTTTATTATATTATCATTATTTTCAATAAGACAGATGGGATTATTAAAGTTTTTAGCCTAATTCCCAGTTTCATTAAAAATGTTGCCAACAAGATGATTATGCATATTAGATTAAATTATAGGAGTTTTTATTGCTTGCAATATCTGTATTCTTTACACATAATGACATTAGGAAAAAAATATGAATGAATGCTAAGTTATTATATTTTTATGTAATGGTACTAATTCCTATTGAATGCCCAGTTTTGTTAAAAGGAGAAATAAATGATTGTTCACTATTTTCTTATTTCTCATTTACATCATGTTTACTAGGTAGGCCTGTTGTTTACATATTTATTACACAGTGCTAATTCATTCATGCTCTCAAAATTTGACTAGCTTGCATGAAAACAAATTTTGAAATATGAAAAAATTGCAATAAACATTTACAAACAATCTGCTTAGAAACAGGAATTAAAATTCAACAAAACGTGATACTAGTGCTTCTATTAATTTTTTTGCCTATCAATTGGGATTTTTTGTGTTGGAGAGGTTGACTACTGCAAGTAACTTGTTTGATTTTTTCCCTTTCTTCTTCTAATTGTTTTGCTAAAATGAGATTAATAAGATGCTCTTCATTACTTTAAGTTCTAAAAGGAAGTAGAAGTCATTACTATAACTATTTCCTTATAATGGGTTGCATTTCATTTCCCTCAACCTCATTTCCCCAAGTCAAAATCATAATTTTAATGAAGAATATCCAGTGTCTTCAACATCTAATCCATTTTGTGTTTGAGGCAGGCACATGCTCTTTCCCCTTGAAATTTTCTGAACAAGACTGTCATCATTCATCTTACTGTAGCATCATCCAAGCAAATATAAGCTGATAAAGAAGAAAGTCAATTAGAAGAACTAAGATCAAATTTGAATGTGATTAAAACTGTATTGTAAAAAATTATTATCATCTTAAATTAGTTTGTATGTTGCAACCAAGTAATATCAGTGCAAATGATTATGAATTAGTATTTGTCAATACTATTAATTTTGACGCAACAATGGGGCAAAGTCTCTTCCAATATTTTTAGCTGCCAAATTGGCAGACAAAAGATTCAAAATTTGAAATCAACAGGTACTTTTTCAAGTTAGTATAAATAGATTCAATTTTTTTGTAACAATTGATAAAGAAATTTCTTTGGATGTCTTACATTGATTTCTTATTATGGTTTGATTATTTAATATGATGTCAAGCTAAGCAATTTGTGTTTAGTAGTGGCTTGGATCCATCATGGGAATGATTCAAGGGTCTTTGTGCCAGGCCACAAAGATGCACTTAGGTTAGGAATAGGGGTTTTTATTCTTGTTTAGTTGACTACTGATCATTATCCTACATGTATTAAAATTAATAAACTTGAAATACAGCTAGTAAGGCAAAACCTAGGGATTTGTGTTTATATTATTTTAGATCAAAATTAATGACAATAATGCAACTGATAATGTGACCAAGCATATAAGAGTTATTAAATGTAGGATAGGAAGCTGCTACTTATTGTAGAATTGTGGGGGGAGCTCTGGCTATTCTAGTGGTAATGGGTAACTCAAGAGTTTAGATCAAAGGTTGTAAAGTCTACCATAGCAGAGAGTGACCCTCATTCCAAAAAAACAGTTATGTTGGTGGTTCACTAATTTTCCAGCAAATAAAGAAATTCCATTCAAAAAGAACTCCAGCAGTGCCCAACTAACACAGCATCATGCCAGAGCCAAATCCTTGAAGCCATCCTTACTTGCCAAGGTGCTAATTGTGTGTCTCAAATAGTAATTTCTAGCTTAATAAACAATTTATCTCAGAGTTCTCTTATTTCAGCCCATGTAAATAAATAATAAATAACAGGCACATAATTGCTGTGCATTCATGTTCACCAGTGGCATAGTATATTTGCAAGGTGTCAATTTAAGTGCATGTACAAACCTAAAGCAGCCATGATTTGGGCTGTCACCATTAAAGAGCTATTTGTCACCCTAGACCTGGTGCAGTTTCCTCCCAAATTTTTGCTGGATCTTACACAATAGTTGTCATTAACAAATCTTTGATCAATGAAATCTAAAAGGGGTTAATAAATAAATAATTGCAAAGATCAAAAGCTGTAGAAGGAAGCCAAATTTATTTTGCAGCTGAATTTATTGTGTGCTTCATTACATTGCCTCAGATATTTATTACAAAAATCTGTAACTTATTACCTGACTTGTTTACAATTTCAAAGCACAGTTTCCCTCACAAAGTGAAATGAGCAATCACACATAATTTAAATCAAGGGGACGAAAACTAACACTATCAAATCAATTACACTTGAAATTCCATAATTGAATAAAAGAAATTGATACAAATAAGGTAGCAGTGAATCAAAAGAATCAAAATGTCAAAAAAACATAACACTATTCCAGAGTGCTGAAAATAATAAAAATAAGGCCCCAAGTGACTCTACCACTTATTAGTTTATTAAAGCCAATATATTTTGGTAATGGCTATGCATAATATTAACTATGCAGCTAGTAACAAATCAGTTTGCAACTATATGAAACACCTTTACAAATAGAGATTAAGTCGAGTTGTGTCCTTGTCTTGAGTATGCACTGAGCTAGTATAGGGTACACATAAGCCATATTGTAGAGTCACTCAGGGCCTCTTTTTGTTTTACTTTAATTTTTAGGGCACTCTCAAATTAATTTGGTGCTATTTTGTTAATGAATTGATAATTTTGTTAATTTTTGATTATTTTGAGCCTAAGTTTCAAACTTATTGATTGTCACCTCAGAGCTTTTGTATTACGTGTAATTGCTCAGTTAATCTGTGAGGGAAACTAACTTTGTAAAGAATGGTAAATATTTACCTACTTTTGTATAAATAGGGCATATGATTGTAAGCAAACACCAAATAAATTTTGTTCTCACTGGATACCATTTGCCTTTTTTTAATATAATTATCTTACTAACCATTTTAGCTCTGGTATGGATTTTGCTATAATGAAACTGTAAGTGTAGGAGAACTCCACTGTGCCTGGGGCAATAACTCGCCCCTTGACAGATGTGAGCTTATATTGTGGTCACTTTAGGGCTATGTATAGGGATAGGAAATAAAAGAACTACTACTTATCTATTGAAAATGCCCAAATCAGAACACACCTCAAATATACTATGCCATTGGCAAGCATGACTACGTGGTAACTACATGTTTATTACCATCTTATTACATGAGCTGAGTAGATAAACCCAGAGATACATTGTTTGTATTGAGCTAGAAATTACAACTTGAGACACACAATTAGCACCTTGGATTTGTAAGGATGGATTCTAAAGGCTTAGCTTCAGTGTGATGCTGTGTGAATTGGTCACTACTTTAACCATCTTGGAATTACTTTTTTCTACAATGAAATTGGCGAATTACCAATCTTCTATTGTTTTGTTAGAGAGTGGGTTGCTCTCAGCAATGGTAATCTTCTGCAACCTTTGTACCACTTGTGCTGCTAGAAGCACCCTGTGATTCTACAATATTGATGAGCTGAGAAGTGGAACTCAACCAACTGGATCATATGTGAGTAGATGATACTGGATATGTAGATTGGGTTTGGGCAGATGACCAGTACTAACAATTGGAAGAGATGCTGTGAAACTTCATCACCTAAATAGTGTTCATGCTAGTATCCATTAATTAAAGTTAATGGAGTTGAAGACATGGGAGTAAAGCAGTACAAAATTAGTACACCCCAACCCAAAAGTCTATTGCCATAGTTAATGGATGACAATGCCTGGGAGAGGATGTTACATTACTCTAGACAGGTTCATATGTTAAAGAATCAATGATCAGTCTAAACTGCAGTTTGTGCAATATATGCAATATCGGCTACTTTGGTTGTGCGTATGTTGAATTTTAGATTTCAAATTGTAATTCCTGAGTAAGATATAAAGAAATTTATCAATTGCAAATAATAATTTACTAGCTGGTGAAGTTTGGAATTATTGGTAAATTTATGTTGTAAATTTATATTTTTTCTATAAGAAAATCAGAATTAGAAAAAATCAATCAGAATTTTCTGCACAAAACTACTTTAACTTAAACTTGATTAAAAAACCTTGCTATTTACAAAATTTTGTGATGAGCATGGTTTTTGAGCACTCACAATGTTAAATACTTGAATTTGAATAAGATCATGAAACTCAATTGGAAAACTTGGAACAGAAATCATCAAAGCTTGAACTTGATCAATTGATCCAATTGAAAATATTGAAATTTTTACATTTTGATATCTTTATCAATTACAAGCAATTATATTTTGACTAACAAAACTTGGAATTATTGTATAATATATTTTGCTTTATTCTAAATATTATATTTCTGAAGAATTTTGAAAAAATTAGAACTTCATAATATGAGTTGATTAAATTTTTATGTTCTTGCAAAAAATTATCATTTGTTAAAGAGATATTTGAGACATAAACCAGCATCCCTTTTTTATTGTGCTTATGGCATTAGCCATATATATAGTCATTTTTATGTCAATAAAGTTGCTCATCTAGTTGGTGTTTGAAAAAAATCTAAAATTTGAGTGTTTGTAGTGCTCTTATAGTTAGACACAAAAAAAACTCATCTTTTAAAAACACTTAATAATAAACTATTTTAGATTCAGTTTTGTAGAGCTAATAATGTCATTCACTTGAAATGTGTGTAATGGAATGACATTTGTTTTTTTAATATCACTCTACTAGAAAAATTTAAGCAAATCATATAGTGATATTTTATTTTTTGAATTTATTCAAGAACTAAAATTTTGTGATTAGCCCCCAATGAACTCGAATTTTTCCTTATGAAATACTTAAACTAAACTTAATATTAAAATATAAAAACTCAAATTTGGAGGAGTAACTCAAACTCAGCCGAAAAACCCTGGCAATAGAATGCTGAAATTTTTTACAAAATTTGGCAAATATTTCTAATTGTTACTATATTTTTAAGCTATTCAAACTAAGTTAATCAGCTAAGCCAAAAATACTTAAATTTAAATTTTGTGAAAATCCTCATTGGGGAAATGATATTCAATCCAACCCAAGTTTCTTTACCAACAGAGGTTCTTAGCAGGGCCTATAAGAAAAGACAGGACAAAACTGTTTTGAGACTTGAGACAAAATCCCAAGACTTTGCAATTCATGTTCAGACTCAAGATGAGAAGTTATGAATTTCAAAAAATCAACTGAATGTGAGACCTAGTTGAGACTTTTTCAAACATTTTTAAAGCTATATAATATTTATGTCTGAATTTCATTTTAACAATTTAAATTAAATTGACTTTTTTGTATTAAAAAATCTTTTTTCAAAAACATTGGCTCAAAATGAGCATTATTTCCAGGGTTTTCAAGTGGAGTTCAAGTTACTCAGACTGAGTTTGAGATTTACGTTTTGAGTGTGAGTTCAGGAAATTTTTTAAATGATATTCTGAGTTCAATCAAGGTTTTTTCCGAGTTTTTAAGGGTAAAAAACTTCTATTTTCAATAATTCTAAGCTAAAAAACAGTTTTTGTGATTGGTAAGAAAATGGGGGATTTTTAGTAAAATTTAAATTTAAATATGTTTAGCTAAAAATGTTAAATTTAGCTTAAATTCTTAAAAATGAAGTGACCATTACAAAAATATTTGCAAATCTTTGCAGAAATTCACTGTCTCTTTCTTGATGGATGATGTCACTAAATTTAAAATTCGCAGAAATATATTAAATTTCTTCTGACACTCATTTGCTTTTTACAGTGTTCACTTGGTGCATTGAATTATCTCTTAAGATGAATTTTGTTAAAGCTACTTCTACCAATTTACCACTTTTATCTGATTTGATGGTGGTGCAATTTTTCAAAACAATCAATAATAGAATTAACTCTTGAAAAGTTTGCTTGAACTGTGATATGGCACAGTCAGAAAAAAAAATAAAAGACATTATTAAATTTGATATCTCAAAAGAAAATGAATTCAAAATTCTTGAAATTGTTGACATTGAAATTCCAAAATAGTTAGTGATGTCATGGTCAGACCAATTTCTATTTATCTTCAATAAACCTGAAAGTGCACAATTTATTTTAGACAAACTGTTCAAATTGGTCAAGCAATTTTTTGCTATCAAATTGATAATTGCAATGTTCTCCTTGTGTATGTAGAGTTGCTCAGGGATTTTGTTGATTTTATTCTTTAAAAATTTACTTTGTATTCCTACGTCACTATGACGTCATTAGCTATTTTCTATCTCATGTTGCAATTGCTAGTTTTATGTCCCCTCAATGGTGCTTATTGTTGCTCAAATTTAATTTTGCGAGGGAAAAGAATTTGATCATGTTAAACTATGTTGACATCTGATTGTTGTAAACAAAGGCAGGTAATAGTTAAACATTTGTATAAAACCTGAGAGAAATGTAGTGATAGCTTAATAGATTTTATCTACTCTCAACTGCCGTCTTTACCATTGTATTCTTATTTATTTTATTATCTTAAATGAAACCTATTGCTTAAGACTGGCGACAATTCGGGAGTGCTTTCACTAGCACGGGGCGACACGTTGCTTCTGGGGGTCTTTCGATTACCCAGTCCGAATTGTGGTTCATTAAGTTATGTATACGGTTACGTATAAGGAAATAATAAATCTCTCATTCGTATTTCAACACGTACATGCACTTATACAACCTAACACTGTGATGATACCATGCCGTTGGCTAGCACGAATATCTGGCAATTACAGATTATTTAATAGTGAGCTGAGAGATAACAATGAAAATGAGAGTTTGTATTTTTTGAAGTGAGATAGAAATTAAGCAAGTGAGACAAATAGGGTAGCACCAGTCAATAGGTTAAGCACTTTACTTTTGGATGCTCTGCTTTGGCTGGAAGCCATAGGAATTGGTCATCTTGGATTTTACCTTAAGAAGTTTTGTTACTTGAATGAATTACCAATGTTACATCTATAAGTTAGAAGTTCTATGTTACTCTTTTTTTTCCCAGAATTGTGGCTGTTCTGTAAATGCTATTCAAACCTTCTGCAGAGTCAATTAAGTTTCTAGTTAAGTTTCCCTACCAGCCCACAATTCTACAGTGTAGACCAAAATATGATAATGGCTCCTTAAGAAAATTATCCATATTCCTCAGATGATTCAGAACTTCGCACATATTTGGAAGTAGATGACTGTGAGGCTTCTTGAAAATTATGATCTGGAGAAATATAATTAACTTGAAAAGCAGCATCAATGTCAAGTGTTTCCTAAGGAAGTAATACTATTGTAGAGTCGCTTGGGGATTTAGTTGCCTTTTATATCTTTTAATTTACATTCATTGTATTATGACGTCACCATGACGTTATCAATCATTTTCGATATTAGTTTGTTGTTATTATTTGATGTTCCCTTGCTGGTGCTTTTATTTGCTTCAAATTGAATTTTACGAGGGAATTAAATTTGTTATTGTTAACTAAGTTGCTATCTGAAGTATTGTAAACAAAGGCAGGTAATACTGAATCTTTTGTATATAAACTGAGACAACTGTAAGGAATGTTTAATAGACTTTGTCTACTCTTAACTGCCGTCTTTACCCTTGTAATTCTTATTTATTTTTTATCTTAAATGAAAACCATTGCCTTAAGACGGGCAACAATTCGGGAGTGCTTTCCCTAGCACGGGGCAACAGTTTGCTTCTGGGGGTCTTTCGATTACCCAGTCCGAATTGTGGTTCATTAAGTTATGTATACGGTTACGTATAAGGAAATAATAAATCTCTCATTCGTATTTCAACATGTACATGCACTTATACAACCTAACACTGTGATGATACCATGCTGTTGGCTAGCACGAATATCTGGCAATTACAGATTATTTAATAGTGAGCTGAGAGATAACAATGAAAATGAGTTTGTATTTTTGAAGTGAGATAGAAATTAATCAAGTGAGACAAATAGGGTAGCACCAGTCAATAGGTTAAGCACTTTACTCCTGGATGTTCCACTTCGGCTGGAAGCCATAGGAATTGGTCATCTGGTGTCGCACCTAAAGTAGTTTTGGTTACTTGGATGAATTACCAATGTTAGATCTATAAGTTAAGTTATGTTAGTTCTCTGTTAACCTGTTTCTTGGAATCGTGGCTGTACTGAACACTAATCAAACCTTCTGCAGAGTCAATTAAGTTTCTAGCTAAGTTTTACCAGCCACCGATTCTACATTAAGATTATCTTACAAAATACAATGCAGACGGAAGGACTTTCGAATTTGTCTGTAATAAATTTGTCGAAGCCTAAATATGAATGCAAAACGTCATTTGAAATCTTGCTGTCAAATCACGTAGACTTTGAATGTCTACCAAGCAGAAGTAGCAGTAGATCAGGTGATATGTGGGTTCACGTTATATGAGGAGCCATGATTTATTCTAATACTCAATATTACATGTAAAATATACATTACATATATAGTTTCTTAGCTAATGGATAATTTTGATTTTGAATTTTTTGAAGGTTAATGATCCGTAGATGTGGCAAAGCTTATCAGTATCCTTTTTGCTTTGTTGTCTTCTGCATTATTTAGCTAAATCTGCAATTAATGACTTTAAAAAATTGAAATTTACTTTCCAAGAAGTAGTAGTTGAGAGGCAATGAGAATGACATTCAAATTCTGCAAGCAATTTTAAATATGCCATCTGTTTTATCGTTTCATATCATCGCCGTTATTTCTTTTTCTGTAGACCAACAGACTAAGCTTCATGGATGGTCTAAATCAGAGTGCATAGTGGTTTCGGTTTTGGAAATGTTTATCATAGTTTCCGAATTACGAATACTTTATTAGTTTTTCAGCAATGATCACAGATTTTACAGAAATTTTTGCAAAATGACTAAAAGTTATTGCAAAATTTTCATTAAAGACATTCCTTTAAAAGGCATAATTTGAATCCGCGGAAACGCCATCTAGCGAGGTTAAGTACATAATTTGGAATTTATTTTGAAAAATTATAAGCGTCAATGTATGATGATTTTGAGGATTTTTGTGGCCATTCTATTCAATGGATATACCATTTCTTCCTATATAAACAAACAAAGGTAAGTATTAGTTCCCAATAATTGATTTTATACGCTTTCTTAACACTTCTAAACTCAAAAATGATATTTGATTTCTGGTACTCATCATCCAATGTTAAGTAATTACCTTAAAAAATTGAAATCATTCCCACAAATCTAGCATTAAATTATATAGGTCTCCAAATATTTATGCTGCATACATTCCATTATTGAGCCACATTTCCTGATTAACCTGAGGATTTCATTCATTGAAATATTAATATAAAATGCCTACATAGCGTAGGAAGCATTGGCTTATGCAAAAGACAACATATTGGAATGTCACTCATCAGTTTTTCAACAGTGATTTTGATTGATTAAATTAATAATTTTTTTGTGAAAATTTAAAATTTATTTAAAACTAAGTTGGTGAGATATATTTCAGACCCAATTTTTTTTAAAAAGCTTGAAATTTTAAGGTTTCTCCTCGCATTTGATCACTCAAATTGATCTCAATTGGGATCCGCAGTAAAAAAATCCCGTGTGCATCCCTCGTAGGAAGGGCTCAATTTTGATTGATGAGTTATTTTTGTAATTGAATAATCCGTAAGTAAATACTTTACTAACGTTACAAAGGGCAAGAATTCTGTCAGGATATTAAAAGTGAAAACATAAAGTCGCTACTGTTCACTTTAAAGCAACGTTTCCTTAAATCACACATGCGCTTACAATTTATTATTAACAAATACAGAATTAAATAAAGGTTGGAGACAAAAATAACTAAATTTTATAATATAACTGAAAAAACTCTGCTTTTTTCATATTACAAAATTAGCGTTTCTAACCCCGACTATATTAATAATTTTACGCTTAATCTAAACGCTGTGACTACATTCATACANTGATGATTTCTCTTCCGAGTTTTTCCGATCGAGTTTTGCGAGCTTATTCGAGTTCGAGTTCTTAACATTCCGAGTACTCGAAAACCCTGGTCAGGATCTTTCAGCCAACGCATCTCCGACAATGACTAGTCATTGTCAAATAGCCAAATTTAATTGTAAATTTTTTTATATAGAAAAAGCAGCGAAAGTAAACATAAATATATTTTTATGCTCATTTTCGATTTTTTTGTGAATGTATTAGAAAAATCTTATTGGCGTTGCGCAATATCTACATTCAGATTTGTGATGTACGAATAACACAGCTGTACATTTGAACAGACCATGTGAGTTCGAATCTCACTGAATCATAAAGGCAATAATTTATTTTGTATTATATTCTATTATGTATCTATATTTTAGTTGGTTCGTCTTAAATTTTTAATTTGTAAATGATTTTATTCAATAAGTTTTTTGAAAACAAATATTAGTAGAATATAATAGAGAGAGAGAGAGAGAGAGAGAGAGGAACGTTTTAATTGAGTACAAATTTAAAATAAATGGTTTCTTAAAACATAGTTTAAAAACTGATTGCTACGAACACCAAGTCTGCANGGGTAGCACCAGTCAATAGGTTAAGCACTTTACTCCTGGACGTTCTGCTTAGGCTGGAAGCCATAGGAATTGGTCATCTGGCGTTGCACCTAAAGTAGTTTGGTTACTTGGATGAATTACCAATGTTACATCTATAAGTTATATTATAAGTTCTATGTTAATCTGTTCCTTGGAATCATGGCTGTACTGAACACTAATCAAACCTTCTGCAGAGTCAATTAAGTTTCTAGTTAAATTTTACCAGCCACTGATTCTACACTATTACATGCTATAATTAAAGAAATAGAAAATTTTATATTGAAATATTCATACTTAATGACAGCATATGTACGTCTTAACTATCAAATTTCAGCATAGATTGTGAAATTTTTTATTTATTTATAAAAGTTAAGTTTAAGTAAATAATTAAAGAATTATAAATAAAACAGTAAATTTAGGGTTTGTGACTCTCTGCATTTCAGAAGGGGAGGATCTGTTTGGACTGATGCATTTCTCAAAAAATCATGATTTAAGGATGTAGATAAACTAGACTCTTAAAAAAAATGAGGTACAATATTATGCTTGAAAACTGCTCTCTAGAATTTTGAAAATTTAATTTCAAAAAAATTTGTTAAGTTATTTTCATTTATACAAAGTATAAAGAGAAGGACTGTTAAAATCTTGCCAACCTACAGGGGATTCAAATATTTATAATTTTAAATGGAGAATATATTCTCATGAATTAATAAACATATTACAATTATATAGCATGTTATTGATATAAAACAAAGTTATTTGATTAACTACTTTGGAGGAAACATTAATTCATTGGGTTAAAGACATGACCCTTTTGCATCACTCAAAAACAATGCTAATTGGCAGCTCAAAACCAACATGTTCAATTTCTGAATGACTGGGAACAGTAAAAAACAGCAAATTTGGATTTTTTCTGCTATTGTTTTGACAGCTGGGCACAAAACAAACCTTTACAAATTTTTTGCTTACATTCATCTTGCAAATTAAGAGTTGTGTGATCATTAAGGTAGTGACATTATCTGACAAGAAAGAGACATTGAATTTCTGCAAAAATTAACAAATATTTTTTAATGGTCACTTCATTTTTAAAGAATTTAAACTAAATTTAACATTTTTAGCAAAAAATATTTAAATTTAAATTTTATTGAAAATCCCCCATTTGATATTTAAAAAATTTAATTTTTACGGCATTTTCGAACGAATTTGAGTTTTGATGATTTCTCTTCCGAGTTTTTCCGATCGAGTTTTGCGGGTGTCAGGATCAGGGTTTTCGAGTCGAGTTCGAGTTACTCGGGCCGAGTTCGAGTTTTTATGTTTCGAGCTCGAGTTCGAGTAATTTTGTAAACGAAATTCCGAGTTCAATCGAGTTTTTTTCTAATTCCGAGTTTTTTAGGGTAAAAAACATTTATTTTACAATAACTCTAAGCTAAAAAAAAGTTTTTGTGATTGGTAAGTAAATTGATATTTAAAGAAATTTAATTTTTACGCTATTTTCGAGTAGATTTTTGAACGAGTTCGAGTTCGAGTTTTGATGATTTCTCTTCCGAGTTTTTCCGATCGAGTTTTGCGAGCTTATTCGAGTTCGAGTTCTTAACATTCCGAGTACTCGAAAACCCTGCCATCCATAATTCTTACATTTTATAGTTATTATCAAAAGCAAAATGGCAATCT
>CABFPE010000344.1:130044-147964 GCA_900660155.1 Hofstenia miamia | reverse complement strand
AAAGATTTTTTTTTTAGGAAACTTAATATCCAATTAAGATGGACACTAAATGCTTCAAATAAAGTCTTCTAGAACTAAGGACTACATTTCAAAATCTATCGTTTTCCCAAGACAGCTGGTCATTTTAAATACTATGTTGACCTTTTTTAAACTTATAAAGAACTTACCACCTTTTAATATGATTTCTATGCCTGGTTTTATTCATAAGCAGAACTCCAGATCAAAACATTGTACATGTATTAGGTATTCATTAATACCGCTATCCGAAGTTGGAATTCATTGCCTAAAGAAATAAAAATCATTGAAAAATTAAGCGTTTTTAAAAGGCAAATTAAAATTTACCTTAAGCAACAGTATATCTCAGGTAAATCATGGCTAGGATATAAATTTTACAATTATGATTACTCAACAACCCGTACTTGAAATCTCTCATTAGTAATTTTTCCCTAGCCTTGAAGATTTATTGTATAGTTATTGTTGTTTTGAATGTATTACGTATGATTGATGTAGAACAATATTTTTTTGCTTAAGAAAGAGTAAATAATATTTTGTGTCTTCAATTAGACAGGAAATTTTTGAGATTTTTCGTTGCTGGCCATTGATTTTGATGAAGTCATAGAACATTTTTCAAAGTATAAAGCTGGAAAAAATGCTCTAATAAAAATACATATTATTAATTGTAAGTAATAAATAGAAAACAGTTGTTGCATTCTTTATTGGTATTTCAATATAAATTTATGTTATATGAAATTAATTTATAAAATTTCATGCTTATATATTCACATTCAATGATTATGTAGATAATAGCAATCATTGCATTTATTATGAAGGAGGGGTCCGCATTTTAAAATGGCCTCGGCCCGGCGAAGCCTTAATCCGGTTCTGAATATACATGTTTTGGGCGGCCATTACTTTTTAGACTGAAGGCATTCAGTGAATAAATTTACAAAGATGTTGCCATGATCTGACAATCTTCTATCAATGTCTTCCTGCAAGTAATCAGTTTAGTCACGATTCCCTTTCTATAGAAGAAGAAGAAGAAGCAGCAGAAGAAAAATCTATATTCAGAAATTGTTTTAACAATAAATAGAAATACTGATAATAAATTCTGAAAGCGTCAAGAAAGTAATACAAAATTAAACAAAAAAAGAAAACAACGAATATTTGCAAATAAAAAGTGGTTAACTTGGGCTATGGCGATTGCTAGTTTCTATTAATAGAGTAATCAGGATTATAAAATGTATAACCTCGCCATTTCAGTTTTTTTATATTATAAGTGCAAATATATTTTTTAATATCCATTTTAAAGTTTTTTAATCTACTTATTTGTTTAATATATTTTGGTAATTCATTCCACATATTTATAGTTGTGTTTAGAAATGAATTTTTCATTATTCGCTTCTTATACCTAATAGGTTCAATTATGTGCGTTCTTTTATTTTGTTTATTGACTAATTTTGCAGCAAGAAAGTCATTTTTGTAATATGGGAAAGTATTGTTAAATATTTTGAAGAACGTTGTTAAGACATTTATATGGATGTAACATTGCGGATGTAGAAATAATTTTGAAATTCTTCCATATTCACTATTCTTATTAAAGCTATGATTATTTACTGCTACTTTGATAGCCCAATGTAGTTGCATTTGGAATTCCCTGATAAATTTTTGGTTTATATCTGTGTAGAGTATGTTGGCATAGTTTAAATGACTTAATATTAGAGCATATATTATTTGGATTTTTGCTTTAGTTGGAAGTTTTTGAGAAATTAAGTTAACCATTTTTCTAATAACATGATTAAGTTGCTCTTCAAAATTTACATTTATGTCAAAAATTATTTGATTGCCGTTGAAATTAAGTTTGTATTTTGAAGTATCAGTAGATTGAGTTTTTGATTTAACAATACAGAATTGAGTTTTTAGTGGATTTACTCTTAGTTTTAAAGAAGCAAAATATTTAGCAAGCGAAGCACAGTTTGTTTCGAGAGTCCTACATAGCAGTTTTTCCTATTTACTGAAAATCTTAGACATCTGCCAACTTATACATCTCTTATTATTTTTATTATTATTATTGTGAGCTTTTTTTCTGTACTTAATGCATGTAAAATGTTTGATCTAGAGTTCTGAAATTGAAATCGTATAATAAGGTGGTAAGTTCTTGATGAGTTTAAAAAATGTCGACGTAGTATTCAAAAGGACAAGTTGTCTTGGAAAAAGGATTGATGTGGAAATGTATTCCTTAGTTCTGGAGAAATTTATCTTTGAGTCATTAAGTGCCCATTTTAAATGCACATCAAATTTCTTTAAAAAAGCGTCTTTTATATCAAAAAATAAATATATGTGCATAATTTAAATGACTCATTATAAATGCATGAAAAAAATTGAATTATTTCACAAGCTGGTAATTGCATAAATATCATTGACATTTTTCTTATACCAAAGGCTAATTTTCGGACTCCTAGGTACTTGAAGTTATCTACAGTGCTAGTATTATTGAGATTAAGGGCTAAGGCTGAAACATCGTAATTATTTTTAGTGGGCCGAAAAGTACAAAATTCAGTTTGATCTTCATTTATAAGCAACCTGTGCATCCTGCAATACGTACATAATTTGTTACAATTTAATGCTACAGATTCAATTGCCATGTGCATGGATTTGTTATCGCTGAATCTGCATGTATCATCAGCGTATTGAATTAAACTAAAATCAGTTGTCATGTGCACATCGTTTATACAGATACTGAAAAGATTGGGACCAAGAATTGTTCCTTGAGGAACACCAGTATTATCAGGTAGCTAATCTGAAAAAACATCACTAATATCTTTACTCTCTGATAACTATGCTTCAAATAATTAGTTATCAAATTTTTGCTATTATAAGAAAATCCCAAATGTGATAATTTTTCTATAAGTATGCTATGATTTATATAATCAAAAGCTTTAGAAAGGTCTAAGCAAGCAATCAAGTGAAGATCTCCAATTCTCTGTAGCTTTTAAAGTGCATCAGAAGTTTAAAAACTTTTTCGAAATCCGAATTGAGTATTTGACCAAAGATTGAGCAGTTTTTAAATAATCCGGAAAGTAATTATATTTCGTATGAATTACTTAAATATGTATTTAAGAGACTGGCAATCATATTTGCAGTGCTTTTAAGTGCCCATGAAGGAATTTTGAAAGGCCCACTTCATTTGTTGGGCTAAAGTTTATGAATTGCTTTTAAAGTTTCAAGACCTTTTGTAAAACGGAAATTCAGGTTGAAAAAAATTAGCCGAATTATTTTCATATTCAACTATTGGATTTTCCTAGATTCATAAAAGTCTGATTTAATTCATTAGAAATCTCTGTGATGACTTCCCCATTTAGATTTTCGATACCATTAATTCAATTTGATTTAGATTTCTTACTATTACTGGTCTCATGAATTAGTTTCAACTTTGACTTTTGATTTGGTAGACAAGTGTATTCATTTCTAATGTATTCGTTGAACGCTTTGCGATTTGCAATATTGGATACATTACTAACTTTTTTATATGCAACAAAATTTCTATGAGTTTGGAAGTTCTAAATATTCTATATGCGATATTTTTTCGAGAATCAATGTTTTGCAAAATTCATTTATCCAAGGTTTGCTTTGCGCAGATACTTTTATGATTTGATTTAATCATAATTTTACTTTTTAGACAAAATTTATTGAGATAGAATTAAAAAATTTTTAAAAAATGTATCAGCATTATAGTTGCATCTGGGGCAGTATACATAGGAAGCCAGTTTTCTAAAGAAATTGCCAATTTAAACTTGTTTATATATTGACGGATTTTTATCCACTTTGTAAAATTATTCGAAGACAATTCAGATTTAGGCAACTAAATAGATGTAATGCAGTGGTCAGAAAAAGGGCATTCGGATGAGTAAAAACTATAAAATGCACTATTTCTTTCGGCAAGCACAATATAATCAATTAGTGTGGTACTTGATGATGTGATTCTAGTCGGCAGTGTTGCATTAGCTATATTTAAATTGAAAGTAGTTAAGAATAGGTCAATTTTGCACTGTTTATTAGTGTTGAAGTAATTTAGGTTCCAGTCTTCCTCTCCAAACAGTATTAAATCGTTCTTTTCAGAACATGGCAAAAATAATTCCTCTTCTAATTGCTCAATAAATACAGTGTGCCCATTTAAAAACGGTACTTTTTGCCATACAGACAAAATGAAAAAATTTACAGGGAGGTAAAATTGAAAACAGACATACCCCAGGAAGATCTTTTAGTGCAATGTGATAAACAACAGCCATCACTCATGTGTTATGGTTCAATATCATACCATGGTAAGACAGAATTACGATTCATAGAGGGTTTTGCTCCCGGACAGGATGACATTCCTCGCTATACAAGGAAAAAGAAAACAGTGAATCAGCATATTTATAGAGATGTGTTCCGCCATGTTTACTGATATTGAGGCAGTAATGAATGGACAGAAATGGACGTGGCAGCAAGACGGTGCCAAGGCACACACCGCCAAGGACACTGTTGCATGGTTGCAGACGAACACAACAGACTTCATTCAACCTCATCAATGGCCAGCAAAAAGTCCCGATCTGAATGTGTTAGATTATTGTGTGTGGCGCTTACTTCTCGCTGAATTGCAGTCCAAACGTAGCAGCATCAATTCATTAAATGAACTTAAAGAGTGTCTGTCTGAAGCATGGAATTCTATCCCCATGGATATCATCCACAGAGCTGTGGAAGGTTGGATACCACGTCTTCGAAAGTGCGTAGATGCCAATGGAGGCCACTTCGAATATTTTTAAAGACTTTACATGTGTTAATAAATGTGTTCATTAATGTTTTGATATATATTAATATGTATATGGTTCTTAGAGTTTTTTCTTCCCAAAAAGTACCGTTTTTACGTGGTCACCCTGTAGAATAGCGAATTTTTTGTTTGGAAAGTAAGATACATTTAACAACTGCTTTTTAAACTGAGAATTTTTTATTGGATTATTAATTTCTGCCCATAGATTTTCAAAATTAGATGTTAGATTATTCCCAATATCATTGCGTTTATTTGGATTAAATGACTTTGGTATTAGAAATAGAACTCCGATAACCTTTTGTTTTACCTAATGATTGCTGGATAATCTATCTCTCCTAAATACTGTATTCAACGTTTTTGCTGCTAAGATTTTGAAAGTTTAAATGTAAGTAGTTAACAGAATTCGTCATTCCATTTAGCTTTTTAAAAAAAGATTCAAAAGTTAAAATCGCCCCTGGATTTGTTTCAATACCGTATACAGTTAATAAAAGGAAATATATAATAGCAGTTATTAGTTTCTTTTTAATGCGGATAACAATAGCAAAAACGGGTTTGATCGAAACAACAACATTTTACACTTTACTATAAAAAGATGGCTTATGGACATGGAAATAGAAAGGTGTTGGAAAAAGTGAATCGGATTCCCAAGTGTTATGAGTAGCAATCTAGATCAAGGAGTAGGAGTATCCAGGGTCCAGTTTTGAGGTCTATTCTTTTTTCATGCCTGGGAACTTTTGAAATTTATCAAAGCAATATGGGATTAGCTCTAAGAAACTGATACTCTTAAACAACATCTTTAGTGTTAGAGATGGCTAAGGCATCACTGTAATCCTAAATAAAACGGATAAATTCAGTTTAGCAAAAACAAATCAACTTACCATAACAGGAATACCAATCCAAAAATTAGTTACACAAGTGTCAAAATTCCACTAATAACCAACTGAACGCCAACAACAGCATCCCAAAGATATCAAGGGACACTCATCCACACCTAAATGATCCAGATATTAATAAGATAAACTGGGTGTTAAGCAACAATGCAAACATATTCAACAATAAGAAATAAGTGTTGGCAAGGCCATCAGCATGAAACATCGGAAAAACCGATTCAACAGCACTGCTGCAGAGTACCCCAACATCTCCAAGAGGAGTCCGCAAGAACAATCATCGAACTATTAAACAACAGCATCATACGGAAAAGTAAGAGCCCATACACTTCAACTACAGTCTTTGTTAAGCAAGGTGACAAGCATAGATTCTGTATTGACTTTCAATGTTAAATGAAATAATTAAAAAAGATGACTATCGGTTACCTCTCATCGATGAAATCTTATATGGAGCTGCAAAATATAAAGTTTTCTCAACAATTGATCTCTGCAAAGCATATTGTCAGGTCCCCATTTGAGAATCCGACATTGAGAAGACAGCATTCATCACTCCTTACAGATTGTTCGAATGGTTATATATGGCCTTTGGCCTTTGCAATGCTCCCGCTACTTTCCAAAGTTACGTCATCAAAGTATTATTAAATGGAAACCCAACAATAGAAGACGGATTGGCAGCTTATATTGATGACATTTTAGTCTCATCAATGACACTCAACAATCACTGTGAAAAATTAAACAAAATCTTACAATTATTATACAAAGCTGGCTTATTCATCAACTCAAAAAAATGTTCAGTCGCCACAAAGAAAGTCACATTTCTAGGCAGAATAATCAAACCTGGTAACATCCAAATAAGACAATACTAAAGAGCTAATCGACAAAATCCAACCACCATGAAGCAAAATGGACCTCCAAAGAATAGTACATGTAGTATTCGAACCCAAGGCAATTATTGAAAAAAATTCCAACATTAAACAGTGCAACAACTGACACTTTCATCTTAGACACAGACACAAGCACTGTCGCAATCAGTGCCACGTTAAGTCAAATGCAAAATGGTGAGGAGAAGCCCATTAAATATTTCTCACGAAAACTAAGAGCAGCACGAACTTTAAATTTCATTGTAAAGCATTAGTCCGTCGATCAGGTTAACATTGATTGACATTCTTTCTCCCATATACTCTATTGATATTCAATCGTTATGTATAATATATAAGTGCTATCATTAGCGTGATTCATTAGCAATTTTAAAAAGTTGAACAAACTAAGTCAGACTCTCTATACTTCACTAAGTACATAAAATTTTAAGGAAAGACTAAAAAATTACAAATTCAAAATTCAATCAGGAAAGTAAATATCGTAGAAAATTTACTGTGTGCAAATAATTTACTATAATTTTGTAAATTATTACATTAGTGTAGTGTTTTTGTAGTACTTAAGTATGGCAAGTATAAATTACATAGCGATTTACTTATGATACAATTATATATTTTAAATATCATTACTTAAAATAAATAGCAATAAACTGGGTAAACTGTAAATTCTGCATCCATGTTTTTGCTGTTGTGTTTTATTGTTTTTGTTTAGGTGGTTAGTTATGCCAATGTACTACACTTAATAAGAAATTCTATTCTATATATATATATTTATCTAGATTTTGTTGTTTTTAATATATTCTATATATCATTATAATATTTAAAAAAAAATAATAGTAATTGATCATTGCAGCTTCAAGAAACGAATCTCAATTATTTTTTTAATAATTCTAATTAATAATGTTAAAATACAGGACGTGGTAAAACTAAGCTTTGAAATTAAGACCATTTAGTGCATACATACAATATACTCTAGAAACCTATACCAATGAACTCTTTAAAGTTCCAATAATTCTTCCGTTTATAATTTACAGCTTTTAAAATAATCATTTTCTTTAAAGAAATTCAAAGATAGTTTAAAGTATTAGAATAGAATTTCGTACTAAGTGTTGTACATTGGCATAATTAGATGGTCCTTCAAAAAACTGATTTGTTCTCCAAACCTTCAATTTCTTTAAAGTGGCTTAAAGATACTCTAAAATACTAAATGATTTCTAAAAATGTATAATTCTGTTTAAAATACTTAATATGTTTGTAATACCCGCAAAATGCTTTTTAGATTTATTTAGAATAGATATCATAAACTTTTGGGATGCAATTATATACAATGATCAGAGTTGGAATTAGGCCGATTTTTTGGGCCCAAGCCCAACCCGGCCCAAAGCAGCTTAGGCCCAAGCCCGGCCCGGCCCGGTCCAAATATTTTTCTTTTACACCATTGATAGTGTCTTTTGCCTAATAGAGGCACATAAGTACTAGACTTTGAATTTGATTGGTCAATTTTCAAAATGTATTGATCGATATGCGCATTGGTGCATATCTGTTTTAGTCTGTCAACAATTCCATTTCAATTCTGTTCAAATTCAAATTGCATTGTCAACCTTAATAACAATAAAGGTGTCATACAGGGCCGTTGGCCTGGAGCAGACGTGAGCCCTTCCTGTAAAATGTTGCATTTGGCTACCAAATATCATTGAATGTGCATTTTCACAAATGTTACCTATGAAGATAAAAATTTTCAAATTGTTTTAAATTTGTGCATAGATTAAACTTAAATTTTTTTAACTTTTGTTGGTTTCTTTTTAAAATTGATTAATGCTTTCATCTCACAAATTAACAAAATTTCAAAAATCAGAGCGCACAATGCAAATTAGGTGTGTCGCCTCTTTTTATAAATGAAACTGATTATGTTTTAATCTTTTGCCTAGACTTTTATGGAAACATATAAGAATGTTGCCATTTACAGTATTGTAATGTTAAGTGAGATAGTGGCGATTGTTGGCATAACTGTTGGCCCTCAACCGCACCACACCCGCATGTCTGTAAGAAAAATTCACCCGCACTCGCAACACACCCACTATTTTCTAAATGTCGCCTGTCGATTATGCCAAAAAATGTCAATACCCGAATTGACTTTTTATTAGTTTGTTTAATTGAGTGAATGATGTCAAATATATTATATTATGTAGATTTCGTAGTATAATTAATATTTAGTATTACACATGTAACAAAATAATAATGTCCACCGGCACCGCAGAGCAACCCGCGTGGTATTTGATATTGAGTACTCGCACTGTACCTCACCCGCGTCCATCTTTAAATATGTTGAATTTCCAGACATTTTATTATTAACTGGGCATGGCAAAACTTAACTGCAATTTTACACTGAAATCAATGATTCTAATTAGCTGTTTGCATGTAAACAAACTTCTCTTCTCCAAACATTTTATAAAAATAAATTCTACATGGAGATGAAATTTGTGTTTATTTTAATTTATACATATATAAATATATAGTTTTTACACGAATTTTATTTAAAATGTTAATTTCTTTTACTACAACAAATTTTGTAATGTTGTAAGGAAAAAAATGTTGAAATTTAGTCACTGTTGTAATAAATACTATTTTTTGAAGCAACTTAAAATATTGCAACCGTCTGCTGAGAACTAGGCCTATGCTCTACGGCCAAGGTATCAAATATGTTAAGGTACTTATCATTTCTTATATATTAAAATACTAAAATTCTCTGCCAACTTACATCAGCAAAAAGTAAGTGGAATTTTCATAAACGCTCTTTGCTTGTAGCAGACAAAATTTAGATGTTAAAAATATTGCAACCGTCTGCTGAGAACTAGGCCTATGCTCTACGGCCAAGGTATCAAATATGTTAAGGTACTTATCATTTCTTATATATTAAAATACTAAAATTCTCTGCCAACTTACATCAGCAAAAAGTAAGTGGAATTTTCATAAACGCTCTTTGCTTGTAGCAGACAAAATTTAGATGTTAAAAATATTGCACCAGCCGACAATGCAGGGCTGGTTAAATTTAAAGAGAATGTTTCTTGTTATTTGCAAAGTTTAAGTTTTCAAATGAGTTTTTTCTTGTATTTCAAATACAAGCAGGGCCTTTCAATAATATATTGCTAATACAATATATTGCAATAAATACATTGCAATATATTTATTGCAGCCGAATTTTATTACAATAGTATTGCAATATATTGCAATATATTGCAATATATTGCAGTATTATTGGAGGTGTTTTTTATAAAAACATTCCTGGTTTGTATTGTTATTTACTGTTTCTTCGTTTTGCTTTTAAGAAATAATCAGCATAATGACATTACATTTTGCTCTTTGGCTTGATTGTAATATTTAATTGATTTGTTTACGGCCTATAAATTAGAGCTGTACGCAGGTCAAATTTTCTTCGGCGGGGCGTAAGCCCCTAAAAAGTATCGGCGGCGGGCGCGGCGTGAAAAAAAATAATTTATTTTATGATTATCCAATAAATGACCTCGAAGGCTTCCTCGTTGAAAAGTTATTTTTGTAACGAAAAACCTTGAAATAGCAATGTCAGTTTTATTTTCAACTTTATATAAGCATAGCTTGCAATAATAATGGTTCTCAACCTTAACTCCTTCTTCAAATAAAACACCAAATATTTTAATACAGCACTTTTCTTATCTGTGATAAGCTCAAGCTTGTAGCATTTTTGTACCATGTCAATGCAAATCTGAAATCAAAATCAAACATAAACAAATGGCTATAAAAAATCACTGCTTTAGTTATCCGCCACGCCGTTTTTCAGATCACACGGCGGCGGCATGGCGTGGCGGCGTACAGCTCTAATATAAATGAACTATAGTGATACAGACTCAGAAGATTTTGCAACCTCTATCTTGAAAAAGAGAAAACTCTCGAAGGAATGTAGGATAGCCGATCCATACATCAATACAAAATTTATTTTGCCTACATCTGATGTTGTAGAAAGGTTGTTTAGCATAGCGGGTTTGGCTTTTTCAGGTGTTCGTCAGAGTCTGTTACCAATGAATTTAGAATTCCAAATATTTCTACATTGCAATAGAAATTTCTGGGATATGAATACCCTAAAGAAAATTCTACGTGCTGTCAACCGGCTTGAATAGATTTTTGAATTGTACGGTACCAAGTTTCATATTGGGCCTCTTTAGTTCAATTAAATTTTGTTGCTTTGTTGATAAACTTTTTAGCTGCGAAATGTTGTCGATTATTGAATTATATTGCACTCCGAGCAAAAAATATATATTATGACACTTAGTAATTATATTGAAAAAATTTCTAAACTTTCAAATAGGTATTCCGAACATTTGGTTAGACTCATGTTTATGTATTCAGATACATGTACAATGAATTTGACTAACTGACAGGAAGCTATCATAGGATTAGCAAAGTCCTGAAACAATTAGAAACAAAGGTCAAGCATAGTTGCATTAAATTTGCAAGTCAAAATAAAATAACAAAATTTTGATTTTCTTTATTTAAGAACAAAATATTGCAATATATTGCAATATATTGCAATATTATATTGATAGTCAACTTATATTGCAATATATTTATTTTGCATTTTTTGTATTGCAATAATATTGCAATACATTATTGCAAGGCCTTGAATACAAGACCCGACCTAAATTTTTATTTCCAAAATCTGGCCCAAGCCCAGCACAAGCCCGGTCCGGCCCGACCCAAATCCACCTCTTACAATGATCTATAATTATATTATTCAGCAAAACTATGTTTTGCATGCTATATAATTTCTCAACAAAGAGCATATGCAAGCACAGATCTATGCAATTTTACAACTACTAACTAAAGGCGCGAATTTCGCGCCGCGAAACCCGTTTTATAATTACAGGGACATTGTTATCTTTACTCGTTCATTTTACTTATAGCTCATATTTTCCCCGCGCCCTTCCTTATCCACTGAATTAGTTTAAATACCATTTTTAGAATTATATTTTGCCTAGGCAATGTTTTTGTGGTTGCTTTGTACTTGCATAATCAGCCGAAAAATGTTTGAATGCAATAACGTATTTCTTCAAGTATTTTCTCTCTATTGAGAACTAAACGTTGTCATTAGACGTAAGCGAGAAATGCTTTGATAGCGGGATAGAATATTTGCGTAGTGAGGCGAGAACATCTCGTCTACGTTTAATAAACGAAATACTGTTGCTAAGATACAATAAATGGCGACGATAGAATGCAAATCGAAATTTAGTTTTTTGGACGATGAAAAAGAACAAAGCAGTGCGCAGGAATCCGATGATGAAGTCAATATTTCTCATCAAAAATTGTATCTGGAGAAAACATCTTCTGACATTCCTGGATTAGTTATGGAGAAACCAGAGAATTTGAATTCTATTTTTGATACTTATTTAAGCTGTATAAAAGTTGATATTAGATCTAATGAAACTAAGTTGGAGAAGTTGTGGAAAAAAGTCGACATTCTTGAAGAAAAAGCCAAGGGATTATTAAAGAAACGCAAGCGTATCAAACAACGTATCAATGAGGTTGAAGATTTACATGGTCTTTTTGAAACAAATATCGGAGATGCTTATGATTCTATGTTTGACGGTTCAAATACAAGACGAAACTCACTGAAGTTATCACTGAAGTCATCTACCTCAGGAAAAATTTTAACTGATTTTTTAAATTCAGAAGCAGAGACTGAAGAGGCTGAATTAAATAAAAAATCTGTTTGTGGTATAACAGTACTTAGAATGGAAGGTGACATTTATAAAATAAACCAACAATTAAACATCATCCAGAGACAATTATGTGATACAGAAAACGTGATAGAAAAACGTCATGTGCTAGTAAAACGCGCTTTAATGAAACTTATTCAGCTAGTGAGACGACCCAATGATGATGAACTTGTAAACATGTTAGATGATAAGAAAACTAATGCAGATACATTACCTTATTGGGGTATTATAGTAATTGCACTTATTAAATCAACAAGAGGAAAATATGCTGTGGAAGAGGTTACAGTATTGTCAACATTGGTAAGCTGCAAACTTTTCAAGCAGGAAAATCTGCATTCTATTGTTCACATGAGAAATGATGTGGATATGATGAAAACAGGATATTCACGCGATTTCATTCTTAGTTTATACGCTGATTGCACAATCGCATCTTCCAAACAAGGTTTGCTTTTCACAACCGAAAGGCGAAGTTGCGTCACACCAGACGACCGTCACTTGCTCCAAAATCTAAAATTGAAGGGTGTTGATATTGTCATAATCACTATAGAAGACTTTTGCGAGGAAATTCCCACGTCAGATTTTGGTGTTCTCCATTTCATATCTATGTATGAGGAAACGTTTCCAGCAGTCATACCAGAATAATTAATTATGTGTTTTGTAAATATAATATAACATCATGTTCATAAAATATTGATATTTTGTATCAGCACTCGATTAATATATCACAATAGCAGTTCATTATCTATCTTGATTGTCAGAATATCAATATTGGTATCTATGACGATATCCTTAAAAAACGTCAAACGCGTAGGGTAAACGTCCCTAATTTGGGACCATTGTGGTTTTTTAGTTATCCTTACTTCCGTTTTGCACTAAACTATTTCGTTGTTGTAGGATGAAGTTTGGCAGTGGCCCAAGTTACTCCACAGATGACATTTTAACTCAATTCGCTCAATGACGACATCAGAATCAACGATTTATAGTCACTTAAGCACAATTTCTTGTGGACAGTACAGACGTTACTATGATGAAGACCTCGTTAGGGCTCTCACATCAATATCTAAAGGCGAAATATCGCAATGGAAGGCTTCTAAAGCTTTCAATATACCAAAGCAAACCCTCAGCAGGTTAATGCCGACAAGATCAGCTAAAGGTGGAATCAAAGTATTTGATCAAGATGCATGCTATCAGTGTCACAATGAAGACACTAATGACTGGATGGCATGTGAAATATGCAATAGATGGCTTTGTGACGATTGCATTCCATCCGATATGGAAAATGGGGAGCCATTTTAATGTGACAATTGTAAAACCCTGTTCAACTAAGTGAGATGACCATTGGAAAGGTATTATTATGATTTAAAGGACTTGTTTCAAACTGGACTCAGTGTATTTTTTGAATCTCTAATATTTTTTTGGTTATTTTTCAAATGTATAACCAGATATCGAACAGATTTGTAATTCACGTATGTTGTTTTATCAATAGATCAAGATTGTAACATTCTATGATTGAAATATTTACCATTATGTCAATCAAAATGAAATATTGCGCATGGTTCCAAATTAGGAACATTGCTCCCTAATTTGGGACGGTCTGCCAGCTTTAAAAAAAGGACTGCTGTGACATTGCAGCAGCTCGAATAAATTTCGTTCCAAAACTACATGATAGTAAAGATGTGTGTTGCACACATTGACCAATAAAATCAATCCCACCTACTGCGGTATGTGTGCTGCAGGCAAAAAAGTGCAAAACCGTCCCAAATTAGGGACGTTTACCCTATAACTCATCCTCATAAAATTGTTTTATCCAGGATTTCGAAATAGAAGGAGTGTACTATACAATTTGGAAGTTTTTTTTGAAATTTTCAGTGCGCTGTATATGTATTTTTTCTACACAAAAATTGCACTCAGAAACAAAAATCTTGTGCAGTTCCTTTAATCATCACTGTACCACAAAAAGAGTGTATTAAATAACTGAAAACAAACGAAAACCAATGAATCCAAGAGTGGACAACCAACAAGCTCCTAAACAGAAATGGACAAATCAGTAAACAAAACACACATGAAGGTATAACAAAGATTTGGACGTTAACTAACACAAAGAAAAAGAAAACTAAACAGGGAAGAAATACAATACAAAACAAAGAACTATCAAAAGCAATTAATTAACAGATACCTTTACACACAGACTTACCGAGGCGTTAAAAAGGGATCAGATTAAGAATCTAAAAAAGTTTTATGTGTATGTTCAAAATCTTATATACATAGTAAAAAAAGGTAGCAGTCACATCAATAATGATGGCTGGTCTTTGGGAAGGACAATGCTTTATAATGTACTCTATATTTGCATGAAAATTTGATGCAATATTTGAAAGTCTATGGGTTTTTGTGGTATTCTGGCTGGGCAGTGAAACACCAAGTGTTTGTGTTTTCATTATCTAGATGAGATAATCTACATAAAGGCGTCTCAATTAGTCTAGAAAAGAAGAATTAATCCCGGTTTATAACCGCTTCAAAGTTACTTTATACATAATTGTTTTGCAATAAGGGTGTATGGTGAAAGTTCTTAATTGGTGAAGTATATTTTGAATAGGCCTACAATAACTGGAAACCAGCCAATAGCTTGAAGATTCATCAAATATTTTGGAAATATCCGGTTGGTGAAAATGACAGAAATCGTTTAGTGATTTGCCTTCAAAGGACGATTTAAATTCTAACTTGAAACCGCGCTTCTGTATTATAAAGTTTTGCCAATTTTCAGGATACATGTCTTGATTAAATTGAATTTTATCCCATACGTTTTTGGTTTACTTGTTATCCGTAGGGATTTAATTTAAATTTTGACTTCGTAGTGTTCTTAGTGTTTATGATAGAGAAGGGCATGTGGTTTTAAAAGACCCAAGCAACAATTTTTTGCTGAAAATTGGCTTATAGTATTATTTTCGCTGTTTTCAAGCTTTTAGCGACTAAATTGGAGCGATAATGTCGTAATAGCTGATTTTAGGCTTTTAAGCTGGGACATTTTGATGCAACATCTGTTTAAATAGAAACAAGTAAATATATTAATGCATTCCAAACACAGGGGCCCAGCGAGAAAAAATATAGGGGTGCATTAGCAAAATTGCTGCCCCTTCAATAGTTGCAACTAGATTCTTCATATCAGTTTATTTCTTAACACCTACATGTACATGTATAGTGCAATCTTAATAGCAGCCAATATAATAATTAACAAAATATGCAAAATAAAGATGTAAGACATGTTTGGTGATTGGTATATATTAAAACACTCAGCTCTTCTTGAAAAACAATGATACAAAATCTATACAATTTGAAATTCAAATAGTTTTTCATAAGGTATGTTCACTCTTGTTATTTTTGTTATAAACGCAAGTTGGTCAAAAAGATTATCTTGACATTGGGCTTATCAATTCATAATTTGATCAGCAAACATGGGAAAAATCAAATAATACTGTCAGTCAAGCACTGCGATTAATTTCCCTGGAAAAAATCACTGTCAGAGCATTTTTTACCATCTTTTGATTATTCTAATTTTTGCCTTTGCATTTTAACTATCTTAATTATAAATTTCCTAATGTGCGACAAAATGATAAAAAAACTGCCTTGCATGTATTCTAAAATTACATTCTATATTCGTTACAAAACAATTTAAGTATCAAAACAAAAGTCTATCTCACGCAATCATTTTAAAGTTAATCATTTAAAATTAAAAGCATTTAATGTTTCCCTACCCTAATTCAATGGTAAAAATGCTTCTGCTAAAAGTCTATGTACATTAGCAAAACTTAGTTGACAAATCAATATGATGTGAAAACTTCAACTACACATATAATAAACCAATGACTGTTTCTTCAATTGTAATGAAAAGTTTTTATTACACTATCCATTTTCAGATTTTCTTTCAAATATATTTCGCAATATAAGAGCAAAAGGTTTTCTATTCAGTCATCACACTCATCATTGTTTGCAACTAATTCTTGATCATTCAGAGCTTACCAAGAGATCATTTGTTGGAAACAACAGCCACATGAATGCAAATTCTTAAACAGAAAAAGTGAAAATATGTGTTTTCTATTGAAATTGTCTTCTATTTCCATTCCATTTCAACAACTATTTTAAAAACATTTAAATAATTTTCCATAAATGTCCAGATCTTTCCATTACTCTTAGAACTAGTGATTGTGGTTCTGCAAGACCAATATTTTGCTGGCCCTAGTCCCACATAGTTTCATTGGATTTTGCACTAGTCACAGAGCTGCCAAGCCCCACAAACTTTTTGTGAAAGAGTGGGCCTCTATAACCCTAGTAGTGGTTGACTAAGCTGACTATAAGTTGAACCAAAATTACTATTCAGTGCTAATAGATGATATTATTTTTTGGAGCTGCTAAAGCACACACAATAGAATTTTGGAATACATTTGAACATTACCTCAGCCAAGGATATTTCAAATTTCCAAAATTTTTCACAATAAAAGTACACTTATAGAGAATAAGATTAAATAACTTAATATCATCTATGTATGGCCACAATATATTGCACCCTAAAAAGATGTGCCGATATATTGGTCATAACAAAATTGCTATTTGATATTAGATGTCACAAATGGGACTAGGCGCAGTCTTAGAATTGCTCTAACCATGCGCAAATATTTCCATATATATGCTAGTGTTCTGGTCCGTTAGCAGGCTGTAGTCGCGNCTTTTTCAAAAATAAAGTTTTTGTTTTTCACTACTTACTTTTAGTAAATATGAATTAATTTTATGGAAAGTGATCACAATATTTTTATATAAAACCTGGACACATAATTGTGTTCTAATAATCTGGCGTAAAATAAGATTTTTTCCAAAAATTAGAGTAAACTAGCAAGCAAAGTATTACAATTACACATGTAAGTGACTGATTTGTTACTTTGAATTCGATGAATTTGTCACAGCTGCAAGGGGATTACGGTTTTCCGACCCAACCCATCTCAAACATCTTTTACAAAAAACGGATCCAACATAAGTGGAGATCTCTAAAATTTGTCAGTGAACTGTACAGTTCAGACTCTCAAATGTCCATAGCTCTCACCTTGTGCAATATACTGATAAAATATCGAAGCTAATGATTTCATGAGAATGAGTTTTAGTTGATATTGTAAACTCATTAACCTGACCCATCTTTTCCAAAACTTAACCCAACCCTACCCATCAGTTGAATTTACCCTACCCAATATATATATATATATATATATATTATCTGAATCAAATATTGATATTCAAGCTGTATCAGCCCAAAGCGATAGAGATTTTTCATTTGCCGGAATGATCATTAAGAAGAAGAGATCCATGATAAGCCCATCTCATGTGAACAACGAAATTGTGCGATCGGCGATTATCTGGCTAATATATTTTTAATGTAATAATTTTTGTTTATTTATAAGACATAATACACTGGCTGTAATCACTTTATTTACTAGAGAAATTTTAAAAAATTCTAAAAACCGCATTTGTTGCCAAATGTGAAAACGTGCTGCGCCGTGCCTAATTATATTTTTAAAAACCCGTGCCGTACAAAAAAAAATATTTTGGCAACTCCGTACCGTG
>CABFPE010000344.1:83776-105421 GCA_900660155.1 Hofstenia miamia | reverse complement strand
ACATATATATATATATATATATATATATATATAAATATACATCATAGGTGTAAACCGGTTGGGTCAACCGGCACCGGTCAGACGGGCACAGGTCGGATTGGGTCAGTGTTTTATGACCGGCCGGTTTGAACCGGACTAAAATCGGTCAAATAATGACAAACCTCATAAGTAACTTAATTGAATTTTGATTAAATTCGTAATTTTGAAATTTAATCTCCAAAATTTCAAAATTATATGCAACTTGATAAAAATCGGGATTTACTTGAGGATATTTTTTTAGTAATTGACAATAATTTCATCAATTGTAAAGGTAATGGTTGATTTCTATGTGCAGTACTTTTGCAAATAATTTAGTAAAAGTGTGCGTTACTGAGATTTGCCTATAATTTTTCGCAATATGTTGATCTCCACTTTTATGTAAAGATGTTATATCTGATTTTTTCATTATCTCCTGAAATTCGTTTTCAACTATGCATTGATTAATTGGAAATGACAAGTGGTCGCCACATATATGAAAAAAATACTTAATTACAAAGAAATGTNCGATTTTTCTTAGTTTTTAGGCACCCAGCAATTAATGCGGGCAATTGCGCATAAATTAGAGTACGCAGTACAAAAACATTTTTTGATGATAATGGCAGCGACAATGTTGTTCTAGCAGGTAGAGATGAATTTCGGGTTGAAACATAAAATGTGATACAAGAAAAGCTGTATCAAGAAATACGGACGTGAATTGCATCTTATAAGATTGTTGCAGACTTAAAGGTGGTCATTGATTTTTCTAACCCTGAATAACCTGCAAATGTTGCTGACATTTATAGATTATTGAGATGCTACCCTGCTGATTTAGATCAGAATTGTGAGGATGAATTTTCTTTAAGAGTGACTTTTTGCCAACAATTGAAGGAAATGACAAGTGGTCGCCACATATATGAAAAAAATACTTAATTACAAAGAAATGTGAATGAGTCAAATCTCAATATTTATTAACGTCTAAATTTGGTACAATAACTTCTAATTCTTTAAGGTAGAAAACGTAAATTGCAACGTCGACTTTACAATTTGATTGACTAAGTTCTGATAGAGGTATTTTAGGAGTCTATGGTGGTGCGAATTTATTGATGCTATTCATATATATATATATATATAACCGGTCGAGTCGGGTCTATAATTTTCCGACCGGTTTATACCTATGACATACATACATACACCAGTAGAGAGTCTTAGTACATTTTCAATCCATTCTATCCTTTTGTTCAAATTATTATACTTTTTACAGTGTAGGACTAGATCTAGATCAGAGGTTGACAAAATCTATAAATACATGCAAATATTTAGAATTCAATTAATAACGATCTTAGGTCGTTAACAAGTTCCTCAAAGACAATAATGCAATATTTAATTTCAACACCCATGGCACTTACTACCCTCGCAAATATTATTGTTTCTTATGCTATTTCTAACACTACCAGTATGAGAAGCAAAACGTTCTTGTGAATAGATAAAAAAAACATGAGGACATCCATGAATCATCAACGTTTAAATGCTTTATTCATCATGAGCATTGAGTGTGATGTTTGCAGAAAATTAGATTTTAGTAAAACAGTCGAACGCACTAAAAAGGAAATTTCTTCCATCTTGATATTTTGAAAGATTTCATTGNGGACAGTTCTTGAAACTTTTGTATGTAATGATCAACCAAAAGTATTCGACATGTTTTCAGTCTTATAGCATTATGTTGTCAGCCCCCCACAAATGGATTGCCTCAGGGCCCTCCATGATGTTAATCCGGCTCTGGCTGCTGCCTATGATTTTCTACCAGGACATGTTCTTAAGTTCAGCACTTTGCATGTAAATTAATTTGTAGTTTTCAAAAACATTTGAAGCAAAACGTTTCTAAATTTTCATGTTTGAATAACATGCAGGGTTGCATATGGAATAGGATTGACTTTCATTTCCACAACTATTTTAGAAACATCTCCATATTTTTACATAATTCTTAGAGCTATTTGCTAGCAATGGTCTCATTGGATTTGATTCCACACAGTTTCATTAAATTTTCTGATGCGATAATCCCACAGCATGACTTTTCTTTTTATCAAAATTGGAAAACTATTAGTAGAATTCTTAAATCCGTAGTTCGAGTTTCTTCATTTTACTCCCAATCCCATGTAAATCTCAGTATCATGGGACTGATATCAGTAAATAGAGGTGTGCAGTTACAATAACAATGAATTCATGCACGTGATCTGAGTCAATGAGAAAAATTTATCAGACGGAAGAGAATGTTACTAGAAACTCTTTGTCATTTTCGGTTCTAAACGTAACCGCCCTAAGTTGTATAACATAACCGCACAGCTCTATCAGTTGTCCCATGGGACAGTGTGATCTCACTGAAGCGTGCTAGTGGTTCTTCAAGTATACAATAACCTGAACTGAAATTATAATTCAGTTCAGATACATACTTCAATTAGTTTGGTTGAAACTGCTAAATAAGTACATATAATAAACTTTTGGAATGATTTTGATCGTGGCCTCAGCAAAGGCTATTTCAATTACCTTTCTCATAATTATTTCAGTTAATTTTAGTTCCATTCCTGTTTAAAATCGAAATAAAATTAAATAATAGTACAATGTCATATCATAAATGTATGATGGCGATGATGTATGGAAAAACTCCTGCAATAAACTGCTATGCACCACAAAGTTTTTGTAGATAACTTATTAATCGCGGTGTCATTAAATATTAAAAATGTATATATGCATATACATTTTGAAACTGGAATTCGAAACGAATGTTAGATGTCATTAACAGCATTAATGCGATAACTTAAACAATATCATTTGACATTAAATAATTTTGTTTTTTTATTCGCTATGCTTCGTGTGATTATTTTAATGCATTTTATAGCTGTTTTTTTATATTTGTGATAAAGTGTCCTCATCAATGCTTTTCAAAGTTTGCTAATTCAAAAAAATCCTGATAATATGTGGTATTTGGGTTTTAAACTAAATTAATAGTCGTTTTTAAATATATTAAAACAACGTTACTCATATAAATCGCACTTTTTTATAGAATGGTGTGAATTTTGTTGAAAAATACTCATTATAGGTTTACAATTTCAGCATGTGAAGATTACCAATAAATCATTTTTAACCAAATTCTTTGCCATTGTTGCCAATCAAATGTGCTTTATAAATTTCTTATTGGTAACAAAATGCAAAATGCAAAATTGTAAACTGCGAATTATTGCTGCAAATTGAAAAACTTAACGATTTTTAATATATTTAATTTAGTTTTAAATTGTAGAGGTAGAAAAATTGAAAAAGTATAATATGTTCTTTAGATTTGAAGTTGAGTGCATGCGCTTTCGCTTACAATGTTTTATAAGCCAATAAAATTACACATTAATATTATTAATAGTTTTTGTATAATATCACAAAAAACGGACTTCATTAACTAACACATGTGGGTTTATCAGAGATGGAATTGGGGGTGATTTCTTTATGGTCAGTCCCGGCCCAAAACGGACGAATTAGCATTACTCTGAAAATTCAAATTTAACATGTCACGCCCAAGGCTTATCAGAAGTATTCATTGAAAGGCACATTTCTGAAATTCTTTTTTTAGAATTTCATAAACATTTTTGCGTGTAATTTATGTGCTGAAACCTCGATAATTGAAATACTAATTAGTGAGAATCGATCATTTGACGATTTTTTATTGCAGATTTCTTCAACCAAATATTCGAATCTATTTCAGAAATATTAAAATGCCATATTTATCTTCAGAAAATACTACATATAAGGAAAAAATTCATGCATGTGGATATGCATGGGTTTTTTGAATTTACAATTACGATTTGCGACGGGGCTAAGAGGATAGATGGGATTCCTCAGCCTTTGAATGATCTCTGACAGCACTTTGTCATGCTGTTGACGTGAAATGATTTCTTCGTCAGTAAACTCTTCTTTGATCATAATGGGCAGGATCACCTTGCTGTGTCGATCTGCGCTGATCTCCAGGAAGAGCTCGAACTCATTATGAGGTATGAAGCCAGAAGGCGTCTTCTCTCCTGGAGGTTTCCTTAAGGCATGCTTGTAGCTAGGGAGAGCTGTCCAATAGTCCGCTTTGAGGTGTAGCTCCCAGGGCGACAAGGGCGGATACAGAGGGGGCCCCTCTAAAATAATAAAAATTCATTAAAATTGTACAATAAAAATTACAAAGAAAATTCCTTAATACCATCAAATGGAGGGAATAAGAACAATTTTTTAAGTGTTTTACAAAGATCTGGAACATGTAAAATGTTTTTCATTGAATTTTACACTATAATGGGTCCTATGGATCCTGAAATTTCATCTCAATAAACATAAGAATATTTAGTTGTCAGGAATTGTTTTAAATTTTAAAAGTATTTCAATTCACGCTTTTGGATGGGGATGAATGGAAACACATATGATTTCTGTGAAGTATTTTAATTTAAGCATAAAATTTTAAATTATTTTGCATTTAAAAATATACCAGTGAAATTAGATTAGCATAGCTAAGGCTACCCCGTGGCACATAAACTTATAGTGATTAATTTATAAACAAAAGAACAATGTAATATATTAAGCATAGCATGAGTAATAATTAAATAAAATTTTCTTCTTGTCTACAATTTCCTACATCTCAACACTGATCCTACTAACTCCATTTGATAATCAATAGGGTTGGTCAAATTTTTTTGTGCTCAAATTCAACACCTATTCCAAAAATTGCAAAACAAATTTCTTTATTTTTAGAATTTATAGATTTTAGCAAAGCATTTGTGAATGGGTTGATTTTATCAAAATTTATCAACATTGAGACTAAGTAAACATTCATACCATTAGGTGAAAATTTTGCAATTTACTTAATCTCACCTCATTTACACCACTGGTCTTCAGTGCATCTGGTGGAGCATCACCGCTCACTGAAAAGTTTCTAAAACAACTTTTTGGTTTAATCACTGACAAAAGCATACCAACTATTCCATAACCTACAACTGGATAACATGCCAACTTAGCTTCTCCTTGTTACAAAACATGATCCTCTGCAAGGCTTGAAGTTGATCACCACTTAGCTAGAGTCAGTCACTACCTCAAGTGACACTGACAGTTTTTATTTCAAACTGATTTATTTTAATTCTGTTCCAAGATATATAACCCTGACCAAGTATATATTTGATCAGAATTTTCTTGCTATAACATTTACCTGGGAATTAAACAAGAAGAATAATTGTCATCCTTTCTGAACTTTAAGAAGAGAATATTTTGTTTTAACATATATTCTAGGCAGTGGAATGGATGTTTGAAAAATTAATCACTATATTTAATTATGATATGACAGAAGATACAAACTCCTATATACAAATTGTTGCATGTGTTGGTTGTTAGTAAACTTAATGATTTGCAATCACATTTGTTTCTAGTTCTGAAGATACTGTGATTTTAAATCAAGTTCAAAATCATCTTGATGTTAGCATTGTGGAATTAACTGAGGAATTCAACATTGCCTAATATAATCATGTGGAAAACAAAACCTCTTGATGTTAAGAATTAACATACACATTTTTTGAAACTCATTTGTATTTATGTGTTTTTTATTTGATTTTATGTTTTTATTTTGTTTAAATAACATTTTATTAATCACAGATAATTATTCCTTTTTCTATTTTGTAGTACATAATGCAAAAATCCCCTAAAAGACACAACATGCTATTATTAAAACGTAATTTGCAATTTAAAAAAAATTGAAAAATTGCAAAAATTCTGTTTCCATTTTTTGAGTCAGTAGATGGTGATGAAATCTGTGCATAGTGCTGAATTTTAAAAATTGAATATTCAATAGTCTTATCCCCTTTCTAGTACCCAATTATTCACTTAGCATTTTATTTTACATTGGGCCCCCTCTAAAAATTTATCTGTATCTGCCACTGCAGAGCAATGGCAGATAGAAAAAGAGAAATCATTCAAGTATTTGATCCATTGTGCTACTCTATTCAATCTGTCACCAGAGAACTTCTTGAGCCATGCCAGGGCACTATTATCTGTTAACATAACAGGTATGCAGAAATACCAGGTTCTACTGTAGCATCATCCACATAAATCCTAAATAAGCTGCAAAACGTCAAGCAGAGGGGATTAAAGTCGAAGAAAAATAATTAAAAAATATTGTAATCAAATCAATTAGAATTATTTAAGATTTATTTGTATTATGCAACTAAGAAACATTATGTGTCAGAAAAGAGATATTTGTATCTGTCAATAAAAATACTTTTTGACTATTTGCAGCCGCCATCTTGGCAGAAATTTAAATTTGGATCAACAGGTACTTCTTTTGGAATTACTATAAATAGATTGAAAACCATTGTAAGAGTTTGATAAAGAATTTTACTTGGAATTCTTATTTTGTTTCATATTAACGGTTTGATTATTTAATATGATGTTGAGCTAATCAAGCAGTGTTTAGTAGTGGTCTGGATAAATCACAGGGAATGATTCTAGGGTCTCTGTGCCAGATCATGAAAGTGCACATAGGTTAGGTATAGGGGTTTTCTCTTAATTAGCCAACTAGCATTTCATTACTGCATGTATCAAAATAATTAATTGTCAACAAATGGTTGGATGACCAAAACCTAGGAAACATATTAATACTATTTTAGATCCAAATTGATGACCTATAATCAACCAATAAAGTGACCATACATGTAGTAAACTATAAATGTAGGTTAGGAAGTTGTTCAAACTAAATATATTTAATTAAGCCAATATATTTTCAGTAATGGCTACATGTAATAATTAAAGAACAACTACTAACAAGTCAGGTTGCGAATAGATATAACACTTTCACAAAATAGAGTTTAAGTTGAGTTGTGCCATGCCTTGAGTATGCACCAAGCTAAAGTAGGGTACACATAAACTGTATCAATTGAGCTGAGATGTGGCACTCAACAATCAGATGGAATAGTGGAACTGGATGTGGAGATCCACCTCAGGCAGATGCTCATTAGGAGATCATTACACTTTCTGCATGGCATTGTCACCTAAATAGTGAATGGTTAATTCTAGATTACATAAGCTAACATTATACACGACTAACATTATACAGTAACAGTACATAGACAGTGATAATGCCTGGTAGAGGATATTACACTACCATGTTAGCTCCATTATTTAAAACGTGGGTGGCATAGTGTTGAAAGATAGCCAGGCATTAGAAAGCCTAAAGACCATGTATTTCCATTCAAAAAAGTCATATAGTGTAATGAAATCTGTTTGCAAATTAGCAGTTGGCTTCATTGGGACCTGCCAATAGTCCTTGCAAAGGTCTAGGCAGGAAAAGAGTTTTTAGCAGCTCACATCATACAATAGATCTTCAATTCAGAGGAGTGGATATGCATCCTTGATAGTAATATAGTTGAATTTTCGTAAATTGACACATAAGTAGTACTTTTTGCCCTGCTTGATAAAAATGGTAGGTGCAGCTTAAGGACTATTGCTGCTCTGAATGATACCACTCTTGATTAGATCATTGACTATTCACTCATAACAATACTTTAGAATCTCAGGCACTCTCAGAACTGGCAGGCATATAGGTCTGTCTTGCTTAGTTTTGATTGCATACTGTTCACCAACAGCATGGCCCATGCTGATTGATCCATAATTATAAACTTTGTTCTGCCTCAGCAGTAACTTAATCAGTGACTTGCATGTGGATGTGACTTGGAGGAAACAGCAGGAATCCAGACAGTGTCAGAGGGCTCACTTAAATCATGGATGGCCATAAAAATCAGCAATCAAGAGCTGTTTGGTGCTCCAATGCAACTGACATAACAATGATTTTCAAATGCATAGGGTCCAATCAGACCAGAGAAGTTGAGCTGTTTAAAATAGTAACACATGTCTTACCATCCTTGATGTGGCACAGGTCAGGAGAGAAATTGATGCCATAGAAAAACTTTCCTTTCTGCCCAGTGAAAATAATGTTGCCTGTTTACTTGCTTTTGGTGGTGACAACAACTTGCTTCCAATGCCATGGTTCAACAGCAACTACTTCTGTAAACTTAAAAGAACCAACTCCTGGGGAAAATCACTTTCTCTAATTGAAATAGTATTACTCCCATAATCTATGATTCATGCATTGTGCTCCAGGAAGTCATTCCTAAGATGATATCATAAGACAGAGGCTGGTTGTTGGTGTTGACAAGTACCAAATCCACTTTAAAAAGCTCTTGGTGGATTTGCAGTTCAACTTTGGGTGCTCTGCCTTTCAAAGTGATGGTATTGCCTGAGGCATCAAGCAGGCAGATCTCTAGTGGATCTTATTTGTCTCTTCTCATACATAACTTGTGGCAGCAATCATCACTGATGATCAATACTGAGCTCCTGAATCATTGATGGCATTTCTTAAAGTTCTGTTGATGTCCACAGGAATGACATTGGCTGTCATCAAATTGGTTACAACCAAAACATCCTGTGCATGTTTTTCAGGAGGTGGGACCCTGTTCAGTTTAAAGGACTGATCAACTCAGAACTTGTGACAGGAGGGGTTCCTCCCTGCAAGGCTGATCAATGACAAAGCCATTTCCATCTGCTACAATAAAAATAGCAACACTACAATTTGGCTTGATATGGCCCTTCTGGCTACAACAGGTCTGAGAGTCATCAGACTTTTTCTTGGTGACAGATCTATCAGATAGTGAAGAGGCCTTGGTAGCAGGCTTGCAAGGTTCTGGCCTAAGTTTCATGTCACCCACATCTTTTTCAATCCAGGTAGAATTATACATCATATAAACAATGCTGATGACTTTTCTGATGATCACATTGAGTTTGTCTTTGGGATCCCATTTCAGTTCCAGCCAGCTAGGGATGTTCAGCTGGAATCCCTGACAAATAAAAGAAAATAGATCATGCTTTGCATATTCTGGTGTAAGCTTACTGAGGCAGAATAACCTTTATATAACAATTATAACTTGAGTTATATACATGAAGACATTGTCCCATTTCTTAAGTGAAAGCTTGCAAAGCAGAGTCTTATATTGATGTTTGATGTGCAGGGCACAATAATGATCCTCAAAATGACTAGCAAGTAACTGGTAAACAGTCTTAATTTCCTTGTCCAGCATCATCTATTGATTATAGGTGAGGACCTATAGATACATGGTAAACTGGGCAACTGTGACATCATTGGTGGTTTCATACTGTTTCATGGTCAGTTCAAAAAGGAACAGCCACTCATCAAAGTATTGAGAAATTTTTTCAATTTTACTTGTGAACTTTGGTAACACAGAATGTCAGTTAAAATCATTAACAGTTTCATTTCCACTAACTTTGGTTTGGAGGATCAATTGTGTGAACCATGCCCAGCATGTTCTTGCAGACCTGATAGGATCACTTGGGAGTCATGGTGCAGTTCATGCGGAAACATTAGGAACAACCAAGGTATTGAGGGGTGCTGGAGGCAAGGGGGTTAAACTCAGAGTGCAGGGACTAGAGTAACTATGGTGGTTAGCATTGACACTTGGGTTAAAGTGGATTGCATAAATGTTGGACTGCAGCTTGTGAAGGAGGTAGCTGGTGTTACAAATTTAGGCATCAAAGAATTGGTAGAAGGTGCATTGGATGCATCAGGAAGGTGCAACAAAACAAGTTGAATGACAGTATTAGTAAAATGGGTACTGAAGGCATCAAAGACTTCATTAAGAGCATTTCACATAACATACTCTGAGATTCCAGACAGAGTAGAAGGTTGGTGAGGAGGTGTGCTCTCCTGATAAGACAGTTGCAGAGGCATGGAGGGTGGAGTAGTGAGATTCTGAATCTGCAATTCCAGGGTAAGTGATAGCATCAATTAATCTTTTCTCCCTTAGCAATGCCTCAGAAGCTTTTAGCTGTAGTTTGGCCTGCAAAGAATCAATATGTTGCTCATAATTGGCTCACATCAAGGTTTGCTGTGAAAGAGCTTCCTTTAGCTGTTGGATCTCCCCTGCTTGCAGGTCTAGAGGTGGTGAGATAGTGTCACATAGAAGAAAAGGATTAGGAGGAACATTGGTGGTGCTAAGCATTCATTGAGTAACCACTGGGGGTGATGATTGAGTAAATTGAGAGGGTGAAGATAAGGTAACTAATATTCCTTAGGTACAGGAGTAGTGTCCTGGCTACCTGTACTTGCACAAAGGATTCTCCATGAGGGAGTCCAATTACAAGAAAAACTATCAATATCCATTATAAACAATAAAAGAAAAGAATCAAGAGACTTCAATAACAATCCAAAAACAATTTGAGAGTATACTCCAGAGAGTCTAGTAGACAAAACTAAAAGAGTAGACAGCACAGTATAGGGGTTCAGTACTAAAGCCAAATCCTAGAAGAAAGAAACAAACAAAGTAACAACAGCTAAGAACATGATTGGATCTCAGTGACAGCTCTAGATCACGTCAGAGTCACCATGTAGAATCATGGGGTGCTCAGACTACTACAGTAGTACTGGGGAATGCAATGGTTGAACAGGAGGTTGCAAAGGCTACCATTACAGTGAGTGACCCAAATTTGAACAGAACAACAAAGGTATTGGTAATTTGCCATTGTTACAAGGTAACAGTCAAGATCCACTGGGGACTCACTTCCAACAATGACCAACTCACATGGCATCATGCCAAAGCAGTATCCATGATGATAATACCAAATTGCAAAAGGTGCTACCCTATGTGTCTCTAGTTGTTTATTTCTAGCTCAATAAAACATTTCTCATTAGTTCTTATATCTTTGCTCATGTAATAGTAACAGCCAGCAGCTTATTATCATCACAGTGTTTGATGTTAAGTGCATGTTTGAGTTGCAAATGATTGATAAAAAGTTCTTATTCCCTAACCATAGTCATACATGTAAATTAATGTGGTCCACTATTTGGGCTGCCTGCTGGAATAAAGTTTGTTGCTGCCTAAACTCAGAGGAGTAACTCCCAAATTGTTGCTGGAAACTTAAACCTCTATTATGAATAACATACTGCCTAAGGGGGTTAGTAATAATTAATAGAAGAAAAAACCAAATGCAGTTGAGTAAGTTTATTTGTGTCTTCACTACAGTTTTCCTCAGTTATTTATACAAAGGATAAAAAATAATTATCTGCAATTTTTTACAATTTTCAAAAGCATGGTTTCCCTCACAAAATTAAAGAGCAATCACACATCACATAATTTCAAGGGGACAAATAAATATAAGATCGTATTACTACACTAGAAAATAAATAATAAAATCACATATGTCAATATGACGTCATCAGTTAAAATTGGAGCTGCATTTGCTCAAAATATAGAATTAAATAAAATTGAAAATCAAGGTCCCCAAGTGACTCTTATATATATATATATATATATATATATATATATTGTGAATGGGATAATATTTTTTATTAATACACTGTTGCTGACAACAACCATACAAATGTAGGTTATGAAGTATTTGTGTTTAAACTATTCCATAATGAGTCATGCAAGTTTCTGATTGAATTTCTGAAATATTTTGTACTCACACTAGAAAATTCATCCACTAGAGGGTTAACTATGCCTTAAATTAAATTGTGCATAATGCCAATTTTAATTATATGCAAAGGTGAATGATAGTGCAATTGAATAAAAACTATTTAACATGGAATGAAGGATGAGTTTTGTCCTCAACATAAATTGTGACACTTGGAATTTGGTAAACTTATTACTGATTCCAAGTGTCTATATTGTTTAAGCTTACATCTATCATAAAGAAATAAACATAATAAAAATAAGATAGAGTAAAAAATTTGATTCTAGATTGTACAGCTAAACATGATCAAGTAAATAAGTATAATACAGTTATCACACATATACATACACAATGATTGTGTAACTTAGAAGAAATAAATACTGACTAAGTAGATAGTTAAAGGTAAATTATTTTCTTTCAAGTGGAAAAACTTTTAGAATTTAATCAACATAATTAATATTACTTGTTTTTTTAAAGTGTCTGAATCACAAGTTTTGGTACTTTTTCTAATTTGAATAATTGGCATCAAACAAAAATAAAAAGACATTATTAAAAACTTTTATTTTGATTAAATTTTGATTAACTTGTTTTTTGTAAACTAAGTTATAAATAAGCTTAGCAAAAGATTTGTTAAAACCAAAATCACATAGCTAATGGATAGATAAAAATAACATGTTGTATAAGATTAGCAGAAGAAATTCAACTATGGAAATATCAGTAAATGAAAAACATGTAAATGTTAACAGTGTAAATTTTTGCTATATATACTGTATGGAAGTTGCATTTAGTTGATGAAATAAATGGCTTTGTATCAGGTTTTATTATTATTACAATGGCAATCTAAATGTTCAGGAATGTGAGTAGCTATTCAGGGACTCTCACCATTGCACTTACCAGACAGCTGAGAGGCATTCTTCATTTCTACATCAGCTCTAACTTCAGCATTACCAATCTGCCTTGCCTAGTGAAAGTGTGTCTTTAGGTTAATTTTAGGGATAGGAGTATTACTTTGTTTAGCTTACCTATTGATCAATTTCACATTCTAAATAGCTGGATGGCTAACCAAAGGCTAACCCCTTTTATTTTTGATCCAAATTTATTGTTGGTAATAAACATAACCAATTTATTAAACATAAGAAATGCCTATGAGAGTATTATTGCATTTGTTGGAAATTATTATAGCTTTGAAGATGTAATTCAGTGACAGTCATTTTATTACCACAATAATTGCTCACATGTACGAAGGGCCATGTATCTATTTATTTTTAGGGTTATCTACATGTAAGATCTATAAGAGGCAAAAGTGGCATAGTTGTAAGCTTCAATTTATTACTCATAATAACAAGAGCAATTATAGTTCAAAATCATATAGGGAAAGCACCACTAGGAACATTTCCACTACAACCACATTCACTGAGCTAGTTTCTTTCTGAGTCATGAACTATGGCATAGCTTTGGAGATCACTGCTGGTAACTCCTTCTGTAGAATCCCAGGGAGCTCTGGCTACTCTAGCAGTACTGGGTAACTCAAGAGTTTAGATCAAAGTTTGCAAAGTCTACCATAGCAGAGAGTGACCTGCATTCCAACAGAAAACATACATTGGTGGTTCACTGATTTCACCAAATAAATACAGAAATTCCATTCCAGAAAGAACTTCAGCAGTGACCAATTCACACTGCATCATACCAAAGCCATATCCTTAAAGCCATCCCTACTCACCAAGGTGCTAACTGTGTGTCTCAAGTATTAATTTCTAGCTCAATAAACAATTTATCTCAGAGTTCTCTTATCTCAGCTCATGTAAATAAACAATAAATAAGAGGGCTCATAATTGCTGTGCATTCACATTTGCCAATGGCATATTATATTTGCAATGTGTTAATTTATGTGCATGTATGAACAGATCAAATAAAAGTTGCTATTCCCTACACATAATTGTAACCTAAAGCAACCATGATTCAGGCTGTCACTGTTAAGGAGCTATTTGTTGCCCAGACCCGGTGCAGTTTCCTCCTGAATTGTCACCAGATCTTAAGCAATAGTTATCATTACCAAATCTTTAATGAAGAATCTAAAGGGGGTTAATAGATAAATAATTGAAAAGATTGAATGCAGCAGAAGGAAGCCAATTTTATTGAGTACTTTGCTACAGTAAACTCAGATATTTATTAAAAAAATCTGTAACTTATTACCTGGATATTGTTTACAGTTTCAAAACACAATTTCCCTCGCAAAGTTAAAATGAGCAATCACATGTAATTATAAATCAAAGGGACACTATCAAATAACTACAATTAAGAATACAAATAATTGATTTAAAAGAAATTGATACAGATAGGTAGCAACAAATCATAAAATCAAGATGTCAAAAAGATGCAACACCATTTTCAGAGTGCCAAAATAATAATGAATACAAAAAAAGTAGGCCCAAGTGAGTCTACACTTCAATCCTGATTACATGGCACCACTTCAGGTTCTGAGCCTGATGATATCTTCTGTTCCTAAAGAGAACTTGGTTATTACTGTTTAATGTCATAATAAAGTTATTTCAAAATACATAGTTTAATTAATAAAGTGGTAAGCAATAGTTGGAATCAACTACTCAGTGGGAAATCCCTTTTGTGCTCTATGAAAAGTGATATTAAAAGCTATTATGGTCAATCCTAAGCAGTGTGTTGATTCTACCCTAAGTTCATGAATATGATTTTTCTTTTTCAAATTTAAAATAGAGCTAACCTGTTTTGTAATTTGGTTCTTGGTAAACTGGTAGTTTGCACTAATGTTTTTGAGTATTTGGAATGCTAAGAACTTTAACTTGACTATGATTGCAAAACTTGAAGCAAGATAACCAGCAACAAGATATAATGATATTGTTGGAGGAAAAACAATTAGACATAAATGAAATGCAAGCAACCTCCATTAATAATAACACAATTCTCCAAATAATGAATAAGGTTATAGAATTAGAGAGAAGAATGGTACACCAGCAGCAGTATATTGTGGAGCTATAAAAATCCTAGATAAACCAGTATTCCTTGATTTCAGATTATTGGAAAAAAACTGCAATTGGCTATGCCAAACCATGCATTTTTATTGAAATTTAGTGGCAAAGTTGACAGCAACACGTCGACTTTCAGAGTTGTTTACAAAGTTACAATGTCAAAGAAGATCACCAGTACAAAAGTACTGCACCCAATTTCCCAATGTATCTGAATGGTAATACTTACCAGCACTACCTGACACCTGAGCAAGACATTAACACAGAATCTATTCTACTGATAGGAACAATAGCATACCTTATATAATTTTGATTCAGTAAAAAATCCAACATTCACTATATTGGAAGTCATGAAATATCAACATACATTTCACAAATGCATCACATGTTATGCAATAGCATGTGTGAAGGAAAATATACAAAGATTGATTGTTTACTCATATCTACAGAGTACAATCTTCAAAATAAAATGTGACGAAATGATTTCAATTGTTGAAATGCACACAAAGGCAGAAAACATTCAGATAGTCTTGGAGAATAACAGCATGATAGACAGAACAGCTAGTTTTCTTAAGAATAATTATATGCAAAACATGACACTATTGTGAACAATTTTTTAAGCAAATATGTGAATAAAGAATTGAGCAGAAAAAATGAAAATAGTGGTAATCATAATGTGAACAATAAAATTAAAAAAACAAAAACCATAGAGTCAAGTAAGCTATAATGCACAAACTGCAATGAGAAAGGACATTTAAGAACTTCTAGTACAAAAAATACTGATATCCCAATATCAATAAAGAGCACCACTATTTACAAGATGTCTGTGTTATCAACATGAAATTAAGATCTCTATCTTAGTGAGTGCCCTCTCAGACATAAGCCATAGAGTGTACAGGTAACAAAAATCATTTGTTTAACACACACAAATCCCTTATTGCAGAGGTGTGGCTAAGCATTGGATTTGTGGAGGCCCTATTATGGCATCATGAGAAGAACTGGAGATTTTTGTAAACTCAAACTTTCAAGTGATAATTTTAACCACAAGAGAATAAATTTCCAATAAATCATATTGCAATTAAGTATTTTAAATGGATCAAAAAATAATGGCAAACATTCTGCTGCTAAATGATTCTAATAGGGAATTTACCCTGAAAGGCAAAAAAGTTACTATGCAAGCCATGTCCATAGTGATTAAGTTTGTTGAAGGCATTCAGCAAATAATGGTCATGAATAATAAGGCAGGAAATAATGTCATCAAGTGATATTCAAATGAACCCCACTTAAACAGCTTAATAAATTAGATAAGTTTGGGTGGTGAATGCAGAAATTTTGAATTTTGGAGAAATCAGTGTAGAAAAAGCAATCAGTGAAATCACAGGAAAATAACTCTCCATGACAAACCAATCTGACAACTAGTATGTGAAATATTGGAAATTTTGAAAGAAGACTACTATCAAAGAGCTATTATCAGGCAGCATTATAATAATACTGACAGTTTTTTGTAAGAAAAGAGAAAAAATTTAAACTTATGAAAATATAGCACTACTTCAGGGAACAATGCATATCCACTTCTGCACATTGATGATTGCTTTTATAATGAAGTAAAAAAATATTTCACATTTTTTGGTCTATGCAATACATGCTGGCAAGTACTAATTTTCTCTAAAGACATAGAAAAAACAGTTTTTGTAGCAGCTTGTCATTTGGACAATGTAATGTAATAATAGAAACAAAATCTTGGTCCACTAAATCTAATAAATGTCGGAGAAAGGACAGTAATAGTTAATTATCAAATAGCCACAATATATGTTATCGCGGTTTATTTTAGAACCTTAATGTATGCTGAAACTTCTTTTAGATGATCGTTATCGATCTAAGAATAAACAAGACGTTCATATAGTTATTCTAGTTATCGCACTATAATTTTGCATTTCTAAACAAAAGGTTTCAAGTCACTACATTTTTCAATTCAATTAATTAACTATTATATGTAAACTATATATATAAATATATATATATATATATATATCCAAGCATTTGAATTTGCAGTATAAATGGAAAAATTTGTATTAAGTACAAATATAGTAGCAATTCAATTCAAACATATTTTTAGTAGCTTTAGATTATTATTGTATGTATAGTAACTCATGCCTGGTTATATTGTTACTTCTTTAACTGGACTTTTTGCCTTTCTTTACTTTCATTATCTTAACACAAATAAAGTCATACTATTTTAGATAGGACAATAGATTTGGATGATAGTGATTTGGAAAAAGATTTTGAACACATTCAGTTTAAAAATTCTTTTGATCCCATCATCAATGAGGCTAGTGATTCCCAGTAAGTTTAATGAAAATTACCTGTTTTATTAATTTTTTAGAAACACATCTGTGACTCTGGATGATGAGCTAATTGTGCCAAATGCACTTCCTTCTAAACGGAATTTCAAGCCTCTTAAGCTAAATAATCNATGTCCCTGTGTTGCCTGTAATTAGCTTTTAGCGAGGTAGATTGGCGATTTAGCTCTAAACATTAAATTGAAGTTTGGACTCCCCCTTTTTCTGAATTTCATTTGAAAATATATTTTCATTTCAAATCAGAGCTCCCCAATTTGAGATGGAATCTTCTTTCTGCTGATCTGTTCAACGCTTATTTTGCCTCTAACTTCTCTGAACCATTTGCCCTGGCCGCCTCCCCGCTAATCTAACGTTGTGATATTGACTTCAGCGCCCAGAAAATTTTTACTCCTTCATTTGCTTCTCTAAGCGCTATCCCACCTGTTGGAAGACATCTAATCAGCTTCTCTCCTCGCAGATCACGTCCTACCGCCCAATAGCTATTCTATTTTGACTGTTTATCATCTTTGAACGCCTTGTTTTTCTTGTGTATTCCCAAAAATTCGTTACCTCATCTCTTCTTTTGAGCATGGCAACCTTCCTAGTCGCTCTACGATTACTAACTTAAGGTGTGTTCCCACTATTGAGTTTTATCAGCAGATTTTAATCGAAAATGCAATTATTTTCCTTCACATTGGCGATTTTTTATCATTCGATTTTTTATCAGAAAAGCGGAGTTGGAAAAACGTTCAGATTATCGATTTTTTATCAGATGATAAATTATCATCTTTTGATTGACAATAAGATAAATAACAACATCTGTTTATGGATTGGTTTGTTTTGGAATGTAAGCAATGTTTGCTTATTTTGAAGTTGAAATATTTCAACGACAATAATTTACGTTCCCTACTTGAGAAGTAAGCAATTAGTTTCAAATAGCTATTCGACTAGTTTTAGTACAGTTCAGACTATCGACTTTTATCAGCTGATGAATTATCAGATGACAGTAATCTGGCTGTTTTTCCCAAAAAAATCGGATGGAACGTTCAGACTATCGTCTTTTATCAGCCTATAAAAAAGCAGATAGAGTGTTCACACTATCGACTTTTATCACCGATTTCTTGACAGATGATAAAAGTCTATAGTGGGAACACACCTTTACTCACACTGATCGAAAACTGCTACTGTCACTCTGATTGTAATGATCCTGGTTGTATTATCTTTTTTTTACATCTCAAAGGCGTTTGATCGCCTCCCTCATTCAATTCTGCTTGAAAAGTTACGTTTATTTGGTTGTGATGCGGATTTCATCAAACGGTTCCAGTCTTACCTGACCAATCGCCACCAATGTGTCAAAATCAACTCGTCTATCTTTTCTCCTATCCCCGTTACTAATGGTGCTCCTCAAACCCCAGTGTTTGCTGTTTTTTTCTTCCTCGTTGCCATTAGCGACCTCCCTCATTCTGTTCTCAACTAGTCTTGTCTTTTGTATGTCGACGACACTGCGATTTTTTATTTTGGCCGGTATTTCACTTCTAACATTTCTCCTGATCTTGAGCACTTGCCTACTTAGTCCTCTGTCAACCATCTTGATTTTAGCGCTACCAAGACGTGTGGAATTTCCTTTTCTTTGGCTCCCTTCCGATTTGCATCTACTTGTAAATTTTGCTCCTCATCACACTCATCTTGGAGTTCAACTTGCTGCAAACTTAAATTGGACTGGACATGTGTCTTTGCGTCTCCGCAAAGCTAATTCCTCGCTATTTGCCCTTTTCCGTAATGTTCCTTTTAATACCTCGTCCACTGTGAAGCTCTCTTTGTTCAAGTCCATTCCTCGCGCCATTCGTCTCTACGCGTCTCCTTGTTGGTGGCCTTCTCGTGCTTTGTTCCACTCCATGGAACGTTTCCAGAAACACGCTTTCAAATGGATTTCCTCTTTGGACTATAAAGACGCTCTGCTGAAATTCTCCACTCTTCCGCTATCACTCTACTTCCATACCTGTGATCTCCTTCTGTTCAATCGACTACTCATTCGCAAATTGGATCTTGATCCTTTTGATTTCATTAAGCTAATTCCTGCTGCACTCGCTCTGATGATGCTGTCACCTTCTCCATTCGTTGTACGAAGAAACATCGCACCCTTCACTCGTTTTTCAATCGTGCTTGCACTGCTGATAATTACATCTTGACTCTCAACCCTTCAACAGCGATTGATTTCTTTTCCCTGCCACCGAGCTTCAAGAAATCTTTGATGGCTCTCCTCTTTGCTGAGCCCTTTTCCAACTTCGCCTACTCTTCCATTTGCTCCTATTTCACCTCCTGTGACTGTCCTCGGTGCCGTAACACTTGACTTGTTTTTATTTTTTTGTTGTGTATGCCTTCAGCGGCTAAATAAAATAATATATTATTATTATTATTAAATGATTAGTAATCCAATTTTTATTGAAAATTATTATGTAATTGTTCCGTGTGACAGCAATGGTAAAATTTTGTTTCTGTTGACCAATGCAATTCGAATTTATATATACAGCACCTTTAAATTTTAGTTTGACATTGTTGATAACAATATTTAGATGTAAATTATTTGTGGTGTCTATCAGTCTCTTCCGTCTCTATGAGCGTAATCGACGTTTCAGGTCAGAAGTTCTGTATAATTTTGCTCGGGCTTATCATCAACTAGGACTTCTTCCTCAAGCTATTAACTATTATAAGTTATGTCTTGAAAGACCTAACAATCCTCTTAGCTACGAGGCAGCTTACAACCTCAGTAGAATCTACTTAGACTCTAATTCTCCAAGACTTGCAGCCAGTATAATGAAAAAGTATTGTGTTCTTAAATAAATTTCAGTTGATATACCTTAAATACAATTTTCTGTTTGTAATATAACAATATTTTACAATTCGTTTTTCCATTCAAAGTGTTGTCCACGATACACAATGAAATAAATGAGCATTTGGTCTCAATTAGGTTAACCTACTACTTGTTCAAGTTTCCAAAATGCTTGTAAAGATTAAATTGAATTACACTTCTGAGAAACGCCTGTTTTTATTATCTGGTCTCCGATCAAACAGCAGACGGAAGTGACTTAAGCCTGGAAATATAGAATATAATTGGTGAAAATATTTTATGCGCTGCGCTAGATTTTTCATACAACGGCTTGAAAATCGTCTCATAACTAAGGAAACCTGAATATGGCATCTGAAATTACGAAATGGCGCTAAAAATGAAACTTATAAACGGGAAAATGGCATTAAAAATGGCGCTTTTAAATAGCACTTAAAGGCGCTCAAATATACACTTATAAAGAGGAAGTTAAAATATCAATTTTATAAACGAAATGATCAGTTGTTGTTAAGGTGAAGTAATAAGTACATATTAGAATTCTCTTCTGAAAAGTATGTTTTTCTGAAAAGTTTTTTAATTGAAAAAATTCATTTAACTTAGGCGCTATGTTAATCTAAAAATGCTTATTTTTCAAATTCACCAGTGTATTGAGCAATACACTTTTTAGGTTTAGAAGATGGCAATCTGCTAACTCTTGGCATAACTAAATTAAGTAGCAATTTTGAAAAAATGATCACGTGATGTGATGCTATAATGCTAAATATACTATTTTCTTTTTTCATTGGCTAAGAGAGCAGGAAATATTTGTTTAGCTAATATGCATAATTACTACTTTGCATTATGTTTATGACTTTATGGCTATTTAGCTGAATTTTATCACTAATTAAATTGATACTCTACTACGTTTCTGTTTAATCAATTTCACTATTAATTTGGATGTTAAGATATTTTTGGAAATGAAGACCAAAGACCCACCAACATTTTCACAAAAATCTGTATGCTTAGCATTTCTCGATGCATTAAATATAAAACTTAAAAATAACATTTTTTACCTAAAACTACGAAAATTACATTTATGGCAACGGTGGCATTTATAGCATTTGGTTGCCCTACTTACAAAGCGTTCTAATTTACGAAATTTAAAATGAATTTTTTTTTGATATAGATTAACTACAATAATTTAATACTCGAATATTATGCTATAATATCACATAAGTTGAGACAACGTTGTTCACAATTTGACAAATGGAAATAAGTTTCTGTCCAATGAATTTAATGCTATAAAGTACTAATATTGTTATATACGTAATGATTCTTATCGCTATGTCAAAGAAACATACAGCGTAATGTGAAGTTGGTATTAAAATGTGCATTTGACAGCTGTAATTTGTCTAAACTTTCAAGCAATCATTCAATCCAACATTTAAATGTATTTTTTCATTCTTTAATCTACCTGCGATTTTCACATGCAGTATCTTATTTACAAAAGGAATGTCATTTTGATTCAAATTTAACTTATAAGCAGCTCAATTTCTCAATGTAAATTTTATTTTAGATTTTGTCAATTTATTGTGATGCACATATGCTTAATGATTCAAACTTGAATGATCATGATTCTGAGTTGCATCTCAATCAAGATGTCTGCGAGTGCTTAGTTGAAGCATTTGGAGTGAATGTTTCTTCAGATCAATCAGGAACTAGCGAGGATGCTGGAGGTAATACTACAAGTCATTCGGTTTCCAGAGATCTAGTAAATCATGCCATTAAAGATTCTACTAATCCCCAAGAAACTCTATCCTACTTAAATAAGTATCATGAACAGTTATTCGAGCCAACTAGTCCTAAAAGTAAGTTAAACAAACGTATTGGACACAAAAATCTAGATGCAGCACTTGTATCTCTTTTAGGTCAAGCTAATCTC
>CABFPE010000344.1:62089-72180 GCA_900660155.1 Hofstenia miamia | reverse complement strand
CCCCCCCCCCCCCCCCGGCGAGCTTTAAAAATTCTTTGATGTTGTTCCACTTTGTTGAGCCTTTTTCCAACTTTGCCTACTCTTCCATCTGCTCGTACTTTATCTCTTGTGACTGTCCTCGCTGTCGTAAAACTGTACTTGTTTTTTATATTTTTGTAGTGTTTGCCTTCAACGGCTAAAAATAACGTCATATATTATTATTATTATTAGTACTCACTTCCTATTTGTGATAAATTGTTGACATCAGTGTTCTAAGATCTTCACTGCGCTCTTGAAATAATAGTACAAAATAAATTGAAGTTATCCGGACGACTATTAAGTGCTTAAACATTTTCATATTTGTTTGCTTCAGTCCATACTCATGTCATGTCTAAGATTTAGCCTTTCTCAACTGGGCCGTGCCCTAGATTTTAGTGAATGAATATGGGCCTAATGTTCAAATTTCAATTTCCTTACGGGTTTTACTCTTGTGAAGAGTAAAAAATATGTGAATTACAATGATAACAGCAATGTGTAGGCTTTCATTTGTCATCGTTCAAAATTGATTGACATATAAGTCATTAAACAATGAATGAATTTAAGATATTTGTTATTAGTGTCAAGTTTCATCAAAAGACCGACATGGGTTAATGGTAAAGCCGTCTCTTATTTCAGTGTAGGTAATTTCAAAATTAGGGCTCTGCAATCGGGATATTTTTGATTCGTGTTAGTCTTTTAAAGTTCGAGGTCAGTCAGGTCTCGAGTCGAGTCTGATTTCCAATCTCGCGTCTTGTCTACGCATATATGCCTATCAATATCATAATTGCACAGTCACTATTAAATATCAACTGTTTCCAAGTATAAAAAAAGAAGTTCTAGCCATTGAATGTTTTGGTTGGCTAAAAACGTGAATTAATAACACTTTGTGACAAAAAAATATTTTTTCTTAGTTGAGTACTGTTTTTCAGTGTTTTGGTCAATTTGATTTGCTAAACACGAATTTGAGGTTGTTTTCAGACTAGAAACTATACTTTAGGAATTATCATGAAATTAAATTTATGGCCTAAATGGATTATTAAGCTTATGAATCAGAAATTTTATTATGGTGGAGATACTAAAAATCCTCAAATAACTTTTATAATTGTACACAAACATCTAATTCTATTTTGATCTTAATGTAAACAGATGTTTTGCGTTCATACAGAAGCCACGGGTCCAAAACATAGACTAAATAGGGAAGTTTTCAAATTCCTTTAATTGAGATATTATCAATACTCTTAGCTTAGTGATCAAATAATTTTTTGTAGGCGTTCTTCTACATTAGGACATTTAAGTATTGGAGTTCAATCCTGTGAAGTGCTGGTGCAAGAGTTTTGTTAATGACAAGATATATGAAAAATCCCTTTATTAATAGATAACTACTACTATTATGGTTTTTTGGTTCAGCCCAATTATGAGAATTGCAAATGACAAATGCTGTTGATCTTCAAGTAACCAAAATATATTATTTGGGTGTCAAGATCCAATATCCTGATAAATGCTACATTTCTAAAAATATGCTTCAGAAATATTATATTTGCATCCTCACTATATTTATAAAGAGATGATTTTTCAAAATATAGTATTCACTTATGTAATAGAATTCACACAGGTCTTGTATTTGTAAGAAGTGTGGATATTTGCAGAGAAGGAGTAAGTAATGTTCTTATAAGCACAGTTCAGGGTTGTTATGTAGTGTGCTAGGGGCATGAAAGTATATTGTGATCCCAAGTTGACACATCACAACCGAGAAACTGATGTTAATCGATTATTGTTGGAAATGAGTAGCAGGGAAGGTTTAACCCCTTAACCAACAATTATTTTTGAAAAAACGTGTCTTTTTCAGACTAATTTTTTATGCATTCTGTTTTTATTGGTGAATATGATATTTATTGTTATTTCTATTTCTCCTTCTTTTTCACATGTAATCGTAATTTGTAATTACACCGTTCGAGATAACTCGTCGCTATCGTAAATCATAGTTTGTTTGCCACTTTCTTTTTACACTATTTTTATTACCAAAACTGAATGTAATAAAGAAAACTCGATTGATTATCTACATTTATTCTTTATTCAGAAAAAAGAAAAGAAAAAATTTTGAACAAAAAAACATTTTTGTGATATGCTATGAATGGAATATATATATATATAATGCACTATTTTTAGGCGGCTGTCAGACTAGTAATATATCTGAAAGCCCTCCAAGAAATTATTTTGTTTACCAGAAGGCAAAACACGTTGCCAAACATAATTGACGAGTACATACGTCTCTCTCACATAAAGGCTCAGGAATACAAAGGAATGACGAGTAAACTCATTTCCTTCTGATTTTGCTCGTCATGAACTGAAAAAAACAATTTGGGTAAAAACGAGTATACTCGTCTCTACTGGGCAAGGGGTTAACTTCAATGTCCCAATGGCGCATATGGTTGTAGACATTAACTCAACAAAACAATCATTTGCAGGCTTTCCAAAACTTAGAATATGTACAAATTACTCAAAAAGTATGGTGTAATTAGTGTATGTTATTGTATTGTCGAAATAGCATTAAGCAATCAATGCTGATGTTATTAAATTAAAGAAACAAGTATTGTCAAATATCACTTGAATTCACAAACTTTGCTGATGAGGTTTTAGCATAATTTTAAGAAAGTGTAACTTTTTATGTTAAAAAATTCAAAACAATCCAGTCAATAGAGAGAGGCTACCAATGTAATATCAATCAATTCCAAAATCTTGATGTTAGAAGAAATGTCTGTAGAAAGTTTTTTCAATCAGAAAATTTTATTATTATTTTCAATTAAGGATGCATGCTTTGCAATATTTAATATCAAATCAACAAAACTCGAGTTGACTCGTCCCGACTCGAAATCTATTAATGCTAATATTTCGAATGCAGTCGGGTCGGGTACCTGACTCGAAATTTCGAATGATCGCACCGCCCTAGTTAAAGTTTTTCAATGTTTTAAAAAATGACTATTAGAAAACAATTGAAGTTCACTGAATGGTATCTGATTTATAAGAGAATATGAATTCAAAAAATTTGTCTGATATGGCCTTCTTTAGACAAGATTCGGTAATGCAACATATATCAATAGAATTTTGTTAAAGATCGGCATTTTCCTTAAGTGACCGAACATTTACAAAATGCAAAGAAATTATATAGTTCTTGTGTGACCATTTTCCATCAATACTCGCTTTTCATTTCTTAATTTAAGTAGCTTGCGTTGATGGTTTTAATTCATAAAGTTTCTTCTAGTCATCAGTTTCAAGTTTAACTTTGAAAGTGATAACAAAATACGTCGCTTAATCCATGTAACGTGAAAGTTAAAATTAAAGTCCCTGGTTCGCTTTCAGTGAACTTATCTATTCGCTGCTTGTAATTTCGTAGCTTAGCAAGTTGATAATCATGAATGAAACAAGAGGTATCATCTCCTTTTGCTTCAAGAAGACAGCGAGTTCGAATAGCATTTGTAGGTTGTTATTGCTTTCTGATTGGTGACTTTTATTGTAAATTTAATTGCCTCCTTTAATATTTTAACTACGTCTTATCCCTTTAACCGTAAATGTTCCAATATAGGGGCAACTGTTTAAAGAAATTTTTGAGGGTACAAATTACAAATAGTAACATTAAGTTTCCATTTAGTAACACTTTTAAACAATTGAGAAAATTATCCAAAAATATTCCTATATCATTAGTACGCCCTTACGAAAAAAGGCAATTGATATGTATTTATGAATGGATGTCTAGTAATCGAATGAGTGTTAAAGTGGTCACCAATCTCCAATAAAGATAACAATTTCATCAATTCAATCAATGCTTACATTCAACTTGTTGGCGATTAGTTTGAAAGGTTAAATTCTATACATGAAATATTCCTCTAGATCTAGACGTTGGTCAAAAGAAAGCCAATATGATTTGGATATAAGAATTGATTTCTTGTCACGTCTTCTGGATCTGGATATCTTTTGAATTTTTATACTTATCTCGTGAAACTTCAAATCATGAAATTCAATGCAACTGGTATCATGCAAGAAAATGGGGCTTAACACTTTGCTCTGATGAATTCAAAGTATATGAAAAAATTCGAACGCAGGAATTTCAGTTTTCGCTCGTCTAACATAAACATTCTTATTGTTATTTGGAAAGATAATCGTATTGTGGGGGAACCATAAAGCTGTGTGCTGAGTGCAAAGTTCGCTTGCCCGCTGATTGTTTTGTTAAGTACTCTACTCTTCATAAATATTCACAACTGAGTTTCTGTGGTCATGGAAAGTGTTAGGGGATATAATGTGTATTTTCATTGAATTAAAACTACATGTACTCGTACTCTTTATATAAATTAAATAAAATCAATGTTTATCTAGAGATACATTTGATAAAACCACACAAACAATTTTAATACATGTATACAGGATATATTGACCAATTTATACTACTACTTTTTCAAATGTGATAATCATTGTTCTCGTAGCGGTTGGTAAATAGATAACTAATTCTTATCACTTCTGTAGATATAGTTTCAGATAGAGTTGTTTTAAACGTCGATTGTGACTCCTTCAGTTGTTTAAGGTGAAAATTAGATGGACAACTGTCGCAAGGGCAAAATGAACCTCACGAAGATCACACTGCGAATTGTTTTTAACTGAGAGCAATGAGACGATTTCGAGTGTCAGTCATATATTCTAATTAAACTGTAAAATTGTAGTTCCTCAGTATTTTGAAGTAATTTGAAGAATGATTTGGCTTCATTTTTAGACTTCTCCTAATGTTATTAGTAGGTGTCTAAAAATTGAAATCATACTTATATTTTTCTAATTGTACACATATTTTTACAAAAAAAATTGTATTTTTTAATGTCTAAATCGATGTTTTCACTTCGAGGCATCAGATCAGAATGGCATCAAAAAATTATTTTTTCAAATTGTTCAGTTTATCATTGGCCATCTCCCTGCCAAATATTAACGTCGTTGTGATCTTTCAGTTTTGAAAGTGAAAAGAGCCCCACCGAGACTTAAAAGGAAAATGTTAAACAAATTCGTCTAGAAATAATTTAAACGAAACTGAAATGGAGGAATTTTTTATCTGAAACACACGAAAATGGCTCGAAATCAAATTTAAGCTGAAACTGAAACTATCTGGGTTTTAATGGAGTTGCACTCATTAGGCGATACACATCCTATAACCAGATCTGTATTGTAAATTTCCCAGTATTTCTACCATGTTTACCTCTAAATGTTTCTTTTTATGTCATTCTTTAATAGCTTTTAATTTAGAATTAATTAATGTATTAACTAAAACTAATAATACTTCCATTCCTCGCTTAATTTTTGCTAATTTTGCTGTGATTCTAATCCATTTAATTGCCCGTTTTGAAATTCAATTGGAAGCCTTTTAAACGAATTCTAATCAACTGATGAAGGTAACTTGCATGCTTTCTGCTGTTAGCGCTCCACATACAGTTCAAAACCTTTTGAGCTACCCGGTATATTTAGTACTACTGCTTCTTTTGTTTTGCCGAAACAGTGCAGCTAATTCATCAAACATAGTTGAAGTAAACCTATGATATTGATTCATCGCACATATGAATTTGATTTTTAAACTAGTAATCCCGAATTCTTTTTTTTCAAGAAATTTACATTTGATTATTTTAATTTTTAGCTGATTTCGCTTAATGCGTTCAAATATAATTCTAGGTTTCTTTTTTTGTTTTGGTATAGTTCATTGGTAGTTTCAAATTTTGTCTGACAATATCCACTGGTTAAATCTATGGTACTGAATAAAGAAATGCCATTTAATTTATTAAGCCATTAATCAATTTTGGGAAATCTATTTTTTTATTAAAAAACAGGTAATCATCATTATGTTCAATTTGTTGACTCCATAATTTCTCATTTGAATTTAAGGCATGCATATGGTGGCCGCGAAATAATCAGTTGTTCCCATAGTAATTATGTTGCTCAACATTTGCTTCGCCAAAATCATGTTGAATTAAAGAAAAACTTATATATATATATATATATATATATATCATTTGGGTTAGCATAGCCATAGCATAAACCAAGTTATTACATTCCAATGAACTAGTATCTACTTTTGAGTAGGAAAAAGTAGTTTCCCCATAGCACAGTATTATATACTACAAAATAGATCACTGTTGATTATACATAATACTATGGTTTACTACAGTGTAGTTGTTGACTTTGCATACGTGGTGTATCATAAATAGACTTTTGCATAGGACATAGAGACGAGACGACTCTGATCTGAAATAACAGGCTAGCATGTTCCGAATGTAGAAGAATACACTACCTGGTATTCCATTCAATTTTTCATGTCTCATTAATATTTTGATAACTTAAAATCATACTCGCACTTTTGAAATTAGTTACCCAACCCATACCCGGGCAGATGTGGGTATACCCGCAACTCATATGGCATATCCAACCCACGTCCACCCTTGCTTATATCTGTTTGATAAACTAATGTTTTACTCGTGGGTGAAATTTCAATTCAATGGGGTTATTTTTACAATAATTTCAGACTGAAATTGACTGGAAATTTAAAATTGCAATTGTGCAAATACCACATTACTGCCTGAAAATTACTCTGTTCGATATGGACATACCTTGAACTGCCTTGAAAATGATAAGTTGGTCTTCAGTAAAGGAAAATCAAATTATAAAATTCTCTAGTTTACATTTCTTTACTTTACGGCTTAGACGCAACTATGCAATACAATTTCTTAATGAACCATTATAATTGTGAAATCCTGTAATACAAAATTTCTTCATTAAATTTGAGCGGTGGGGCGTGGTTTTATTTAGACAAAGTTTCATCACTTTCCATAAATAGGGATATCTTGTAAACAATTTTTGGTATAAATACTATTCGATATTTTTACTTAGAAATTTTTACAACTTTCCGTGTATCTTTTTTTAATTGAATTTTTGGTACAATGTTACTTATGCCTGTGTGTATTATATCACGCTAAGCACATCAATTGCATATGGGTATGGCAGGGATGTGGTCATGCCGGCTAAAAACGGAAGGTGCATAGAGGATTTCTCAAAGACTATGCCTGAGTTCAAAAGGTAGTGGGAAAATGCACATTGTTTGACACCCCCTTGGATGATTTAGAAAAAATTTTAAGACTTATTTTGCTTAAGACGTGCTATCTGTTAGAATCATTTTCAAATACGAATTTAAATGGTGCAATATTGGTTTTTTCACTGATATTTTAAGTGTTTTATTAATCGTCATGTTCTTTCTGAGCTGTGTTGCGCTGCTTTATATATATATATGTATGTGTGTGTGTGTATGTATATTCGCTTTAATTCCCGTACACATAACATAGTTACATGTAAAAACGAATGAATATTTAATGTATGCTATAGGAGCTGTGGGGAGGTTTCACTGTTGGCGAATTCAATAGCATGTGGTATGAAAGACTTTTTTTACCTTGCATTTAAGGATGACGGTTTTCTGAACTTCTGCCTAGTATTGCCCTTGGATTCATAGCGATGAAGTTCTTGATAGAGTGTATGATCTAAGTTCTTTATTCTATTAAAACCAGATTGAAACCTTCGTCTAAATTCATTATTAATATGCTTAAACAGCATACCTTTATCTATTTCCGATATTTTGCTCCATAATTTAATTGGCTTTCTGAGATATTTGTTTTGTTGATCACTCAATCCATAAGGAAGTATTTCAGGTCCATATAGGTATACTGGTGCAATATACATTTTGAAAATCATCCATTTTTTACATTACTTACAAATTTCGCAAAGAATGAGAAACTGTTTATCAGATGAAAAGCTTTTTCTCGATGCAGTTGGCGCAACCGTGATTGGTCTGAATTTCTTAATGCTTTCACACGTGATATCAGTTAGAGCTTTGCATTTCGATATGGGCGTTGATAAAGCTGTCTTTCATGCATCAGGATAAATAACTTGTTGAAAAGTGGTATTGAAAATTCCGCAAAAAGGCTTTGCAAGTTCAGATGGGAAAACTATTTAACGTTATTTTACTAAATAACTCTTCTATGTCGCTATTTGTTACTAGTGGTGCACAAACATGTGTCCTAAATGTATCAATCAATCTTTCATCGTTTGCTGAATCTTTATTAAATCTTACAAAGTATTTATTTAACATGTCTGCTTTCAATTTGTCAATTTTAATACGATTGCATGTTACCTTGGCGATTCGCATATTTACTTCTTGAATTATTTCCGCATTTGTCATTTTCTGATATCATTCTATCCTCATTTTCTTAACTTCATAGTTGATATTCCTTTGTAAACGATTCCGATCAATTGAATTGCAGTTCTTTATTGCATGACGCTTTTCTTTAAGAAGGTTTTTTATCAAATTATTCTTTCTGGATTTTTCGAAGCAGCCACACTTGATAATATCAATTTAGTAGTCGTTTCCGTGAAATTCACGCCCTCATTCAAAATCATTTTTCCTAAAGTTACCTGCCATTCAATTTCATTGAGGTCTTTTTTAATAGCCTCCGTATCATAACTTAGGTGGGTGTCATATTTAGTCTTATTACGGATTTTGTTGTGACAATCTACTTTTGGCGGAAGTTCGATGCTGTAGTGATTTGAAATATTCATACTTCCAATTGGCAGCAACTTTTTATATCTTGATTACTGTTTCTTTCCACAAGATATACAAAACGGCATTATTGATGTCCAAATAACTGGTTATTTGAAATTGTTATGCAACTATAAAACAAAAATTTCGTAGCGCCAATTCAAATTGGATAGTAAACGACTTACAGATGATGATATACTTTTTTAATATACTTTGAATAAATATTTAATTTTCTTTATAACTGCTGTTCAATAGCTAGTTAATGAGAGTATCGTGTTGATTTAAACTCTGGAACCTCCACTGTTCACTTACTGACGACGCATGCCTGCAGAAATCATTTTATATGACAAATATGAGAAGTTGCGACTCCTGAAATGTGAAAGTTTATCCGGATAAATCCGGACAGGATAAAATATATCCAAATTCAGACAGAGCAGGATTTTTTGTTTCAAACTCAGCCTTGATATATATATATACCGTAAAACCTGTAATTAAAGGCCATGACCTTTTATTTTTCAACCTCCTTGCTAGGGTGGTCTTCTATTACAGGTGGCCTTCGATTACAGGGTGGCCTTCCATTTTTCAACCATCAATTTTTGGTATTTTTAGGTCTATAAAAATTTGTTGGATAATGCTGTTTTGAGGAGTATTAGTGTTCGTGTGCTTTCATGTGCGTGTGTGTATGCGTACGTACGTACGTACCCGCGCGGATCTCCATCCCTGAAAGAGAAAAGTGGATAGCTGTCTCAGACACAAACCTGAGCGGTCTATTTTCAACCTCCTCGCTAAAGTGGCCTTCAATTACAGATGGTCTTCAATTACAGGATGGCCGTCTATTTTTCAACCTCGCTACGGTGGCCTTCTATTACAGGTGGCCTTCAATTTCAGGTTTTACGGTATATATATATATATATATATATATATATATAATGTTCTATCTAGATTTTTAAATCTTGTTTTCTGTTTTTAAAGGAATTTTATAAAAACAAAAAAATGTTTTTTGATTAATTCATCGAAAAATACTTTAAACAGCAACCCTGGTTAATGCACACGGTTTATGTACGAATGTTGTTTTCAAAATAGTTATTATGTTTTCTGTACTCTAATTTGGTTTAATATTGTAATTTTTACTAGCAATGTATTTTTTTTATTTTTTAATTATCTTCTCTATATTTGTATCATTATTGAAGTTGGACATTTTGGCTTTCAAATTAATAGTTATAATTGTAACTAAAACTGTTAGGAGTGGTTGAGTCAACTTTCAGTAATTTTGAGGTCCAGACAATTAAACGTAGGTATCGATGTGTCAATTATTAACGTTATTAGTTTGTTAGTTTGTGAGTGATCCTCTTGTATTCCTCTTGTAGGCTTACATATAGGCACCCTCCTACCAGTCGCGCACCCAGCTTTTTCGATGAGGAGGGGACTATTATATAAATATATATATATATATATATATATATATATA